>VKOC01001409.1:0-66754 GCA_009364415.1 Spea multiplicata | reverse complement strand
ATATATATATATGTAAAAGGGTGAAGCCGTATTAGTCCAGTAGACACAATGTCAAAAAATAGAGTATTGCAGAGTATGCGGTAATACCTTTTTTATTGGACTAACATAATATTTAAAAGACAAGCTTTCGAGAGTTATCCTCCCTTCATCAGGTCCGAAGCAATACTAATCAACATGATAGAGGTTACAACTTAAAACAAGTGATGGTATTAGAGAAGGGGGGGTAAGTGGGGTGTCGTAAATAATAGGTCTGGAGGTGAGAAATGCAGAGAGGTAGAGAGATAACCCAGGGCTTAAGGAATTTTTCTTTGAGAAAGAAAACACCACATCCAGTCCTGTTAATAATGAGAGAAAAAAGAACAAAGACTTTACACCTGCAACAGGACGTAATTTGAAATTGGACAACTACATTGAAAGCTTCCGCACAAGAGTAGCATCCCTCGCTACCACACAACAGAAAAAAATGCTACACAACCTCCTACCTTCAGAAAGAAATGCCTTGAACAATTTAATGAAAAATAATAACATAATCATCAAGCCAGCTGACAAAGGTGGATCAGTAGTCATCATGAACACCCAGGACTACATGGCAGAAGGAAATAGACAATTGGCAGATGAATTCTACTACAAAAAATTGAACCAGGACCCCACCAGGGAATATACGGAAGATCTCATCAAACTTATCAGATCTTTCTCGAAACACATGCAACAAGAATTAGAAAACCTTGTGCCTTCAAATCCTCAAATAGGAACTTTCTACATGCTGCCCAAAATCCACAAGCCAGGCAACCCAGGACGGCCCATTATTACAGGTATGGGAACTCTTACTGAATCTATATCTGGCCTTATAGAAAACATTCTTAAGCCCCTAGTTATCAGAACTGAGAGCTTTATACAGGACACCACTGATTTTCTTAATAAACTTAGCCAAGTTAGTAACCTTCCTGCCAATACTATACTTGCAACCATGGATGTTGAGTCCTTATATAGCAACATCCCCCATAAAGATGGTATTGAGGCCTGCATCAAATTCCTCTCCTCCAGCAATGCCACACAAAAATATGATAGTGAAACCATCGCCAAGCTCATAGAATTTATACTGACACACAACTATTTCAAGTTCTATGACACCAACTACTTACAAATGACCGGAACAGCCATGGGCACCAAAATGTCACCGCAATATGCTAACCTTTTCATGGCTGACTTGGAACAGAGATTCCTAGCCACTTACCCCCACAAACCACATAATTATTATCGTTACATCGACGACATCTTCATAATATGGACAGAAGGAGAAGAAAACCTTCTAAAATTCCACGAATCTTTCAATTCATTCCACCCATCCATAAAACTCAAAATGAATTTCTCAAAACACTGTGTGAGCTTCCTGGACTGCTCTATAACTGTTACTTCTGGCTTTCTTCAATCGTCCGTGTATAGAAAACCCACAGACAGGTACAGCTACCTTCACAATTCAAGCTTTCATCCCAAACACACTAAACAAGGTGTCATTTACAGCCAAGCCATAAGATACCACCGTATCTGCTCTGACACTCAGGACAGAGACAAACACCTGGGCGCGCTGGCAGAGTCATTTCAGAAGAAGGGCTACAAGGAAAAAACTATATCCAAAAAAATTAAATCTGCTGTAAGAACACCACGGGAAAGGCTTCTACAATACAAAAAAAAGGAGAACACAAGCAGGATCCCTCTGGTAGTTACCTACAACCCAACTCTTGAGGAAATCCGCAAAATTATTAAAGACCTACAGCCGATATTCTCAGAAGACCCCATACTGAAAAAAATATTCCCTCAGCCCCCAATACTGGCATTCAAACAACCACCAAACCTGAGGAAAAGATTAGTGCGCAGCAAACTGGCCCCAGAACAGGAGCATACACAGAACGGCACCGTACCATGCAACAAATCCCGCTGCAAACTTTGCCAACATATATGTGACAGCAACACAGCCAGTCACAACAACAAAACATACATCATCAAAGATTCTTACTCATGTACATCGGCAAACGTGGTGTACATGATACAATGTTCTGCATGTGACAAAGGGTGCTGAATTGGAGAAACAGGGCTTAAACTGCACCTTAGAATGAACCTGCACCGAAGCTCCATCAAAAACCATGAGGAAGAAAAATATTGTACCCCGGTAGGACATCATTTCACACAGAACAATCACTCCATCCAAAATCTAAAAATTAAAGTACTCAAAGGAAATTTCAGAAACTCTCAGGAAAGAAAAACATTTGAGATGAAAATGATAACACATTTCAACACCATAAAAGAGGGACTTAATGTGGATTCTGGTTTCCTTACACACTACCAGAACTTCATATGAACTTTATCTAGTCATCCAATGTTTAATTTATGTTATTATCTTTGATGGTTTACTGTGGTTATTGGTTTCCCTTAGTTTATTTGTTCTGTCCCTGGGTTATCTCTCTACCTCTCTGCATTTCTCACCTCCAGACCTATTATTTAAGACACCCCACTTACCCCCCCTTCTCTAATGCCATCACTTGTTTTAAGTTGTAACCTCTATCATGTTGATTAGTATTGCTTCGGACCTGATGAAGGGAGGATAACTCTCGAAAGCTTGTCTTTTAATATTATGTTAGTCCAATAAAAAAGGTATCACCGCATACTCTGCAATACTCTATTTTTTGACATCGTATATATATATATATATATATACACATATTAAAAAAAAATGTTTAAAGATTTTACAGCATATTTTTAAATGAAAAGGAGCATAAATAAATGACACGCTTATTCACACGGGTTGCATATCACAGAGGACTAATTCTCTATAATAGTACTTTTTTGGTATCCTCAGATTGACCAGAAAATGTTATGCAATGCATTATATATAACCCATAGTTCTCTATAATGTGTGCATATATATAATCTTATAATCGAGCAATCTTTAGTATTTGCTCGATTATAAGACAAGGTTTTTTTCAGAGCAAATGCTCTGAAAAATACCCCTCGTCTTCTAATTGGGGTCGTCTTATAATCAGATCTCAAATAGTTCTGACATTGAGACTAAGATCCAGATCCCCCACAGCACTACAGGGGACCTGGATCCTCCTGTCTTATGCCCCTATTTAACCCCCCCCTCCAAATTACCTGCGCTTCTGACTCCCCGGTGAAGTAGCCAGGGCAGCGTGTAGACATCTATGCGATTTGCGTAGACAACTTTCGCTGCAGTCGGAAGGAGGTGCAGTTAGCAGCGGGGGTTGTCTGCGTCTGTCCCGCAGACCTTCCCCGGCTGTCAGAGATCAGAGTCCGTCCCCGTCCCCGCACTGGGGAATTCTCTCTGACAGTCGTAGGGTATACCTTGGCTATGACTATGACCACTCTGCGTACTTCCCCTCCTACTCCCAGCCCATTTAATGACACCCGTTATTCTTCACGCTCCTGTGCGTGGCTAGCCGCACCTTCAAATATGGCTAGCTGTGACCCCCCCAGGCACTCAGGTACCCTATCCTGGGAAGATCCCTGTTTTATAATGATCATAAAACCAAAGATGTGATTTATGTTCTGTTCTATATTATTGAGAAACCCACCATGTTATTCCCAGAACTATATTTTCATGGTTTATATAGTTGAGTATTTTTGAGCTTTGCAGATGCATGAGTTTAATATAAAAAATATGTAGATTCTAAAATCAAGGTAAAGGTTTAATATTTCTATATGGTGGGATGTACTCGATGCATTTTTGTGATGTGGATAATTTGATGCATTAGTGAGAAGTATAAATAAAAACTATTTCTAACAGTTATTTATGTATTTAGTCTTACTTTTATATCAAAGTATGTATATACTGCATAACTGCAAACTTTGCTGTTCATCAAAGGCCAGCCTAATTGTCTTCTTAAGATCGATCTTTAATGCTCCTAACCCAGTAAAGTTCTGCTATAAGAGCATTAATATCACTCTCAAAATTGTAGCTTTGAAGTGGGCATCAATCTTAACCTAGATGGGTTCTCAGCTCATAAATCAGACTAAAGCTGTTTTCTTTGTTCCCTATACATATATACACATTAGACACGGGTCTTTCTGATCATGGGACATAACTCTATATGGGAAGTCTTCAGGTTTTGGTCGGGACTTTGGACCTGACCTCTGTAATGGACATACTAATGAGAACGAGCAGAAATACTTGATTGCTTCCAATAAACAAAAATGTTTAGTTAATGTAGGGAGGCAAATATATTCTCCTGCACGGCTTGAAAGCACCATGGGATTTATTAAGTACCCTCGAGTTGATGGCGGTAAGAAACACTTTGATTTTCTAATTATCAGGTTCCAAAAGCTTAAAATAACAAAAATAACATTCGAACATAAAATCTTTCTCTGTCTCTTATAACTTTTATTAGGATTGTAAAGAAAACTAAAAATAGCTTCCACTTAAGACATGATTTCTCCATAGCAACAAACATACATCTGGACAGCTCAGATGTAAAGATTCCACTAAATTAACAAATCTGTTAAATCTGAAAAAGGAGTAGTATAAAGATTTATAGACAAATAAGGCTATACAGCAAGCTATTAGTAATATGGTTATTATTATTATTATGTCTCACAAATTCCAATCAATGGTTCTGTAACATGTCCCAGGGAATCAGAAGCACCATACACCGCCATACGTACACGCTAGTGTATAACTTACTTTACCCCGTTTGACGCCTCGCTTACCAAGGCACCTGGGTGCCGTGTATCTGCTTTAGAGTGCCCCTGCTAAAAGGGCATTACTGTTAAATACAACTTACTCTACATACTGAATAGTTATAACTGTGGGGGGGGGTATGCAAGGCTTACGTGTGGTTGACAGTCCGCTATAGGGCTACTGCTATATAAAAGCATGCATCCTTTGTTGTACATATTAATTGGACCAGGTGGGAGCGAACCCCAGGGGACAGGCCTACTAGAAGATTTCCAGGGGATTAATATGTGAGTATATAATATATACCCTATATAACCAAAAGTATGAGGATACTCCTGCCAATTACCATATTTACTCGATTATAAGACAAGGTTTTTTTCAGAGCAAGTGATTTGGTTGCACAGTGTGCGAGCCGCGTCTCTTGTACCGGCCAGGAGAACAGGAACCCAGCTGCTCCCCTCCTTCTTCCTCTGGGGGCGGGACAAGAGACGTTGCAGAGGAAGAAGCCAGGCCCCTGCAGAAGTCTGCGAGTGAGAGATCTGCAGTTCAGGTAAGGAGTGGGATGCGTATGATTTAGGGAATGAATGAGTATTTAAATGTTTGTGAATGAGTGTGTGATAGAATGGATGTGTAAGGGGGGGTAGCATGGCATAGGGGGGCTGTAATCACACTCCTATGATGCCCATGTACTGGCTGCATGGGCATGATAGGAGTGTGATTGCTGTTAGCAATCATATATGTATATATATGCCTCCAGAAATGCCTTTTAACCCCCTGTATGCCACTCTGCCCCATGATATGCCTTTTGAACCCCTATATGCCAGAGTGGGTTTTACAGTTAATCATGCAAGTAATAGGTCCAAATCTTTTAAATTATTTTTTCTATAAACTACCATTCACCCTGCAAATTCAGTTTTATGCATCCCAACATTGTTTACAAGGTAACTTTCCATTTTAGCAGCATCTTACACGCATTATAAAAAAAAAATATCTATCCAAAGCGATGATGATTAGAGCAGCTATGTTTGGGAAAATCACATTGCAGGGGCTTTTTCCTTACAGCTGATATTAAATTATTACACTGCCACCTTGTGCACAAAATGAGATAATGCACGTTATCATGACAAGAGATATTTGCAATTACTCGTTTTAAACTGCATTGTGATAAAATAGCATGAGCGGTAACATATTTAACATAGCGGTAACATACATTGGATGCTTCCCACAGTCTGGCCCAGGGAGAATGTAAAGCTGAATTCTTGATAAAGCCCCCCCCTTGATTGATTGGCTCATCTCATATTTTATATCTTACAACCCAATTGCTGTATCCTCTCAGCATTTTATATATATCCAAACCCTTAGAAACTTTACATGTCAATCACTGTAGCTCAGCTGAGTCACACCGCACAATCCCTTCATGACGGAGCTCCGATTCATAGTATTGGATGGATGTAATTTCCACATTAACATTTAACAATTCAGGTCAATATATTTATTGAATTGAAGAGCAGGATTTCCAATTCTCCTGTGTGAAATAAATGAGTCTTAGAAGTGAGGTTGGTGAATTGAGTGACGAGTATGGATTCAAATCCCAGCAGGGAATACGGGTTTCATGCTTTTCACCCTGAGCTCTCATACTAACTACTGCAGTGAAATACAACCTCCGACACGTAAAATATTGGCTTTATCAGTCATTTATTTTACAATCTAAAATAATGTCTTAAGACCCTTAATATTCGAGATATATCTGCAAAGGATTAAATTAAACAAAAAGCTGTGTGTGGATTTCTGATTTGGATATGATGGTGAAAATAAAGAACATATCCTAATTCAGCTACAATTTCTTACCTCTGTAGATGTATATTTATGCAGTGTCATGAAACTATACTATTTCTTTAATAATAATAAAAAAACAGCTACATACATGTACCGTGTAGTGGCAGTCCTTTGGGGGTCCTTTCTCCGCAATTGCTACACCAAATTGCAGAGAAAGGATTACATTTTTAAATATCAATCTGTTTCCTATTTTTGTTAACATCGATTTTCAAAATTTGCTTGGCAGACCTTTCAAAATAGACTTTTTTTTGTAGTTTTCAATTAAACAGCCACCAAAAGAGCTATAGCTGTTATTGCAACCAAAATTTCATAACCGCAAAATAACAGGCAATGGATGTAGGCCAGGGGACTCTTACCTGTTGTCAGTTTCTATAACCCATTTATCCATAAAACCATAGCCAACCGCGCATTCACCCCACACGTGAGGCAGGAAACAATAAGATTTCTGTCAAAATGTTTGCGTTCCGCTAATGATGTCAGAAAAAAGCCACTTACCGCATAGGATTTAAGTTTTCAGCAGGCCAATTTATTGATAACATTTTGCTGATGATGTTGGCACCGTGTTTTTCCCCCCATATTGTAAATTGTTTTTGAGAAAAGGGGGTTATAGTTATTTGTTACAGAAATGGGGTGATTTCTAGTTATGGCTACGTCCCAAAACAAAATGTGCAAGGCAGTCACTGTCTAATGTAAAGGGACCGATTCACGGGGGCCAAAAGATGACTTATTGATGCTAATTTGTGCCTTTCTTGTCAGTATGCCTGGTTTGTCACCCATGTCTACATATATATTCACTAAATAATTTGTTTATAAATGTTATTCTTTAAATAATTTACTTTTAGAGTAACAGTAGGTGCGCCCGTCGAATTCAATAGGAGCGATTCCCATGCATGCACACGTAAGTCTGAAAAGACCCCCACGCCTGCTGAGCCAATGTAGGTAAATCATGTAAGTGGAGATGTGTTCAGCTGAACAGGACACAGAATATAGCGGGAAGGGGGGGGATATGGAAGATTCTTTAAAATCCACACAACAAAAAATGTAATGGAACCACACAGCTGTCATATACATTAAAATGCATAGGGTGGCTGGAGTGTCCCTTTAATGCCAAATGCAGTTGTTTAAGTGCAGCTGAACGCTGAATTACATTAAACCTGCCCTTGCTCTCCTTTCCCCTTTGCAATGGAGTGTGGGTCTCCATGGCAACATGCGAGCAGAGACAAAGTAACAATCACACTACCAAGATTGCTGGCTACATGTTACAGTGTTTAGGAGTAATTACCTTCCGCTGCTCAGTTTGCCCATGACACCCGCACAGCGATTGGAAAAGGCATAACAGTAGGTCAGAGGTCAATCTCGGAGTAAAGGTCTAATTTTGGTTAGTCAATTATGTTGCATTCTTGGTAATAGATTCTCGAAACCTATTCAATAAAAGGTTGTCAGAGCAACCTATTTGCCTACGGATGATTAAAAGCGTCACCTATCATTGGATTCCTTGAGAGACGATCTATTTTCTGCTTTAACAAGGAGAGGGTGAGAATGTCTGGGTGGGCTGTACGTATTCTGCGCTGCGGATGTTTTAGAACGTAGATGGGATTGGTTTACGCTGGTCTTGAACGGTGATATTTTTTTGAGGTTTAGTTAAAAATAGGAAGATCTTTTGCGTATGGGAGAATAATGCAAAGCATATAGCATACGTGTCTGCATACATGTACGGTGAATGTTTGCATCCTGCAATGCTTTTATGAAACACTGAATGTAAAATAAACGCTAACCCATACTTCACATTTTTGGGAACTTTTCTGTGAAGCTGCCTTGCTTTAGTGGGTAGTGGGGGGGGGGGGTCGTGGCTTCATTGGGGAAATCCTCTGTAATGGTGGCTGTTTAAATAAGCTGTCCAAGTGGCCACAGACCGATAAATCACTTGCATGCCTTCTGGTTAAGCATGGGCACCAGAAAATATATGGGGGGAAAGTAGTTGGGCACACAATGTGACTTTGGGTGACTCTGCTCAACCCCTGAGTGTGGGGACCTCTTTATCCCTACTCATGGAGCAAGCCTCAGTCTATCAGGGGGGGGGGGGATTTATTGAAGGAATTCGACAAACGCACCAGGATGAGTGATAATTATAAAGAGTGCTTTTTGTGTGAATCATAGTTTTGGATTTGCATCTTCAGGTTTTTTAAACCATCGTCACATGATGACATGCATGCTGTTAGATTCTGAACTGTCGTCAAAGGTTGCTAAGCAACTGATAACCGGGGTATGGCGTATATTGTGAATGAGAGCTAATAATAATAATACAATAATATCTGTAAGAGGTCTTACTATTTTATATTTTTGTAAGGATTTTCTAGCCATCCTAAATATTTTCAGCATTTACCTTTTCACAGAAACGTGTAGTCTGTATTCACACAAATAATGATAGATGTCTGCAATATATTTAACTCATTCATTTACAGCAAATATCAAAGGTTTTCATTTTTGGAGTATATTACATAATTTTTTTGTCTTTGTTTGTTAGTCCGTAAGGCGCTTAGTGTTGTGCGATTCTACCTGGGTGTCCATGTCAGTCTCTTGAGTCTTATCAGTAATCCAGCGCTGCCTCTCCCACCCAACCATCGTACAGAATGATTGTCGCGGTGTTCCGAGTTCCGTAGAGCTTCCAGGTAAAGTATGGAGATGTTGAAGAGTTAAAACAAATGGGGAAAAAGCATGAGCAGGTTGGTGGGAGCCCCCCTTTAAGTTTCTTGTTAATTTATGTTTTATGATGGGTAAGGAATAGAACCGGATTCCAAACGCTGTAAAATGTATTATATATCATATAAGTAGGTTAACCCTTTGAAATCATGGATGGTTTTATTCCCTGTTGCATTCGATTCAGTTGTAGGTACTGAATGTTTCATTTTCCCCATACCTTACGTTTAATATTCACTCTATAAATAAACTGCCGAGGGTAACCAAATGACCATTTATGAGCCAAGTTAATATCTTCGCTTTGTGTGACTCCGGTGGAATAAATTGGACGTGTGCATTATTTAGTAGCTGGTGTTCATTAGGCTGCTGCACTTTTTCTTTCATATATTTCTGATGATTTCCATTGCATTTGAAGCAATTTGTTTTTGAGTGATGCGATTTCCTAATATAGATATGTTTTTTTCTTCGATTAAAAAGTTTTATTTCAGATCCGAATAGAACAGGTCAAATACAGCACGAAACACCGATTCAGACTCCAAGACATTTGTTAAAATGTTACAGAGTACATCATTCCGAGGATGAAAAGTGGACATTAGTAAGTCGTGGTAAACATAGAAACCTTGGAAATCGTATTATGTATGAGCCGTAACAATGTAAAGAGTAGGATCTGAGATTTTGCTGTTTATGTATAACAAGTGAGCAGCGTTAGGAAGAAGGCCGATAAAGATGTGATTACGCGTCTATTGATGCAGATAAATTGCTCACAGAAGGAAAAAAGAAAATTAAATAATAATTTAACAAGAACCTAAAACATAAGGTACATTCCAACAGAACATATATAAATGGCACAATAAAGTACGTGATGCAGGTACGGAAGAAACGGAGATCTAGAGAGCAGTGGAGTGCACACAGGCGACATAGTTGCAGGGAGAAAAAGATCCCCAATACGCGCACATCGAGTGGTAAGACTCGGCGTGTGCAATGGTGAAAGATGGTCAGGCGTGGCCGATGTATGTGTGGGCAGGGAGACACGTGTCATGCATCATTTAGAAACAATGCATTGACAGGTAGAAAGTATGCAAGTAAATGTAGGTCTGCCAATGGAAAAGGAAACATAACTGTTATTTGAAATGACTTGGTCACTTGCAATGGTAAAGGTTGGGTTTTCTGTAGGTATTTATCAGGAAGGTTTTATAGGGACTTACTCTAAACCTCTTCCTATTTCCATGCACGGGACCTTCCCAAAGCTCCCCTCTGGAAAGGGATTGTAAGTCGGCAAAAAAGCTGAGGGAAAAATCCAAGAACCAGTTAAGCACTCATGTAGTAGATGAACTATATTTGAATAAAACATTAGAGGAAACCTCTTTGCTCTCTGTGGCTTACCTGCTTTGCAGTGTCCTTTGTGTGTGGTCTTTGTCGTTTCCCTCCCGTGTAACTCCTGTATAACTCTTCTTATCTGACCACTTAAAAGAGACCACTGAAACAAGAAAGGCCACGACAGCTAGAAACCCAAGCGAAGGCGCCAAATATATAGGGCAGCCTCCCATTGGACAGATAGGCTGATTGCAAATCACAGGCAGCTGCTACTCAACATGGTGTCCAATTACAATTAGGCAAAACCACAACCCACCCGATTTAACCCTTTGCTAGCAGCAGGGTATGGGAACAGGCAGGATAAAGACATACCAGGTGAAAATCAGTAGACGGTGGCACAGTAGATGACGAAGGGTGCAGGGGTTGATCAGGAGTTATGAACTAACCATACCAGGTGAAAAACAGGGGAGTTGCAGCAGAAGATAAGGGGTAGAGGTAGATCGGAGGATAAGGTCACACAGCAAACAGACCACTCGGACTGGGATTAAACGTTAGATTTAAAGATACAGAAAATGTTACATATGGAAAAGTTGTTTTTTAGCACATTGTCCATCCATGAGAAAGCTTATGTTAATAATTGGGTGAAATGTTCACCACAAAGCCTGCTGTTGCCTACCCCTGGGCCGCGTTTCATATACTGCGCTCTAGAGCTGTACAGATTATGACATTTTTAGTGTTCTCACTGATCCTGCTTTCTTAGTTATTGAAGCAACCATAATCCATGTAAATGATAAATCTAATCTATGATCTAGCGTGATAGTCTGTAAAAAATAGATCAACTGGTTTATGCGCGTTTCTAATATCTAGTAATCAAAAGGTGAGCTTTCGGTTAGAATGAAGTTCAAAATACCAACTAAAACATAACATTGTCTAATCCCACCAAATGTAACCACGAACCCAAGGAAAAACATTTTCTCATTTTATAATTATGTATATTGTCAAGGTTTTTCTATTGATTCTATGGAGGTAAAATAATATTACATGGGAATAAACACCATGAACACCAACTAAACTAAAAAAAAAATCTTTATTTTTTGCATCTAGTAAGAACAGTTTACCTCAAGATTAACAATAGTTTTGTACTCATTCGTTACACCGCTTCGGAATTGGTTCTACGGACAGTAAAATAGCACATCATGTATTGTATAACTTCATGGATACAAATGCAGTATTTGGCTAGAAGCCCTGAATACCGCGAGCCAAACAATACATTAAACATATTACAGTGTGATATGCACGGTACAATCTACTTTGTAGGCCAAACCAAGAGCTACATGCACCTGACAATATGAAGTGGTGGTCCGAGAAATCATATTTCTCACTGTCGCTTTTCTGAAGAAAAGAAAAAATATTTTGTGAATCATCCATGCTTTTAAACTTTAGTAACAGCTGCTCATTGGGCTACATGTATATTGTACTTTTTTTCTTCTTCAATTTTCATTGTTAAAAATCTTCAGTCAAACAAAACGTAACAGATTAAGGCTACTGGAAATATATTTAAAACACAATATTTGGTAGAAAGAAAAAAAAAAAGCTCTATGCATTAAGCAATAAAATACAATTAGGTATCTTTGGATCAATGGCTTAAAAGAAATCATAGAGCACAATGTATTCTTGCCTTTGTTTTTTAAATGGTTTCTGATACGTGATGTGGCTATTTTCACATTTGATTTTTACATTTAACCCCTGAGAGGTGGAATTTGGCAATGAACATTATTAACGAAACAATTTCTGTAGTAAAAGGAATAGTACGAATGGTGATTTAAAATGCAGATTACTGTTTTTTAGTCAAATAATACATGATATATTCCTTAATTTGAACACATGGATTGGATTTTACATAACATACATAATTACAAACTTTGTTCCATAGAATATACACACAATACAGTTACTATCCATTCCACACAATCTCAGTGTGATGAGTATACAAAGGTGGAATAAACCACAGCAGACAAGACGTTTCATAAGGCAGTTAAATAATAAGATCATCAGACGGTACCCAGAGATGCACAAATCACAATAGATGCTATGCTTTTGGCACAAAAGATGGCAAAAACTCAACTTAAAGCAATTAAAGGTCTTCTCAGGAAAATATTCAGGTACATTGGGGGTTACGTGAAAGGATAATTCTGTGCAAAGTTTTAAAAATGAGCTTTATAGCAACCAATAAAATGTTCTCGTCAAGCAACATTCCATAGGTTTCTATTGCTTTAAAATAAAACATCGTCTCTTTTCATACATAACGCCCCCCGATTTCCATTTAATTGTAAAATTCTCAGTGTTTCCAGCAAAAGAAAGGACAGATGCTATGTTTTTCCATGAACACTCGAGTTCTGAAACTAGGCTATTGGCACCGCATCCTGCTTATCCTGCAAAAGTACCAAACAAACCACACTATTGATTCACATTGACTCTTCTGAATGAGATTAGAAACTGCATTTATTTTCTATGGGTTTTTTTTTTTTAATTATTTTGTCCCTTCTATATATGCTACTCCTTCAGATCACCATAAGTGGCCCTTTATTCAGCACAGGTGTGAAAGGGACACAAAATGATCCAACTATTACTCGGTAACCGTGGACTGCTGGGTGTTCATCGCCTTAACGTATTATGGTCATGATATGGTCCGTGTGATACAAGCGTCTCCTTTTAAAACCAAAAGGGATTCCTAGCGCTTAAACTCCTTGCCCATAGAATAGTTATTTTTACACTAAAGGTGACTTGCTGTATTCTAGATGTCTTACACCTAAACATAACACATTTATCATGGTTTTCTCCAGTTTATTTAAATAGTGATATATAGAAAATATATAGAAAATATCAGTGATTTCTGTTGGGGACATTTCTTAGAGTAAAACATGGATCAGTCCCAATGTGACCACAGTATACTGTACTGAATAAAAACATTACTTCTAAAGAGCAGTTTTCCTGGGGATTATAGTCTGCTTTTCTTGTAATAGTTAATTTAAACTACACAAAAACAACAAAATATAATAAATGACCGTTTAAGATTTTTTTTTTTTTTAAAACATACAAATCACTCACACCCAAGGATTCTGTGTGATGTAAACCATATATGACACAATGGATTTATAAACGCCATAAATGTGATCACTTATTAATAGACAGCAGCTTTATGACATTTATTACAAACAACCCTTATCATTTTAATACATCGGAAACGCGGGTCTATTGTGCGCAGTTGTTATTGGCATACAGGTAGTAAAGATTTAACTCAAACAAAGTAATTTAAACGACGGTGATAGCTTTATATAAAAATTATTCTGTTGACTGTTCATTAATTCCTAAATATAAATTGATATTTGTGTTAAAAGTAGACTGTTGTAGAAGTTGTATATCCGCTGTAACCTAACAAAGTACAATACTACCCTATGAAAGCTCCAAGGATATCAATGATTAAGAGGCTCTTTATGTCAACTGCCAAGTCCTGCTTATAAAAACCTGTTTTGGGCTTCCTTGTAACTCGGTTATCTGGTCATTTCTGGAGCCATAACATGAATTACAATAAACTGAGTGAAATATGGTAACGGCTATAAGCTAGGCTTTTCTTTATGGAACGGTAAAATAATACACTTCCTAAACCGATAGCAGTTCTCTACACTATGTGTGTTGAGGCAGTTGCCTACAGCACATAAACATAATGTGTAATTATTATATATATTGTAAATTTAACAAACCATTGAAACACCATATATAAACAGATACTGCTTCCAAAGCATTTGCCATCAATTTCATCCATATTTGGCACATAATAGGAACAGCACAGAAATAATAACACTTAAATGTAATTTGGAAACGACCAAATACCAACTATTTTGGAAGAAATGGAAAATTATGATCAGGAAAATCAAGTAGCTACTTTGTCTTAAACCTATAAACTTCCACATTTCAATATTTACAAAGGGGGTGTAGGTCGAAATTCAGGCAAATTTCCACATTTCAGGACTGTTAATAAAACAACATTATTAAACCTAATATATGTGTTAGAAATCCACCCTATCTGTAGATCGATCCCCTGGATTTTAATGATTTCTCCCAGGCGTTGCGTTACTCAATTTGTTCCGACGTCGCTTCCCTTGGGGTCTGGCAGCTTTTTTAAGGAGCAGAGGTAGGGGGTACTTTATGGCAGGAAATTGTCAATGATTTTTTCACTTTTTGCCTGACATCTTTGCTTCCCTGAGGTAAAATTGTCCCTTACATACAAATATTCTGAAAATCAAAAAGCACACATTATAGGTACTTTTAATAACGGAATTTAATCCTGCTAAATGTCATAATGGAGGCAGTTTCTGGTTAAGGACCATTGTGTTCGACAAAGTATTTAAAAGACAAAAAGAAAAAGTGCTGAACATCCTGAGCATAAAGAAACCTTTTTACTGGAAGTTCAGGAAATCAGCGAAACATTAAAGTAATGGCTACCGAAATTTCTGTAACTCCCTGTTTCCTATTTTTTTTTTTACCTAAATAAAATTTCCCTTTTTTACGTTCCTATTTGGCTGTATCCTATCCAGGTCGGGGCTAGCCACCAAGCACCATGGATTTGTACTCTAGAAGGCCAATGTGACCGTTTATAACCGTCGCACACGCGTGTATCCTCTTACCAACACACCGTGTGCCTGGGCCTGAACCAAGGATCCAAGGTTTGACCCAGTCAGACCATTTCTGACCATCTTGTATTGGCTTTGATAAACGCCTTGCTGAAATTCTTTGTAAATTGTACATAAGGACTGAACAACATGGCTCGCTATCATTTATTATAATCAGTAAGTAAAGAACGTGGCTAAGCTTTGTTCAAGGTTCATATTTTATTTCACATCTTTCTACTAGGTCCAGATCACGTCTTTTCCAAGAGGGAAATGGCTAATACACACGGTTAACCCTTTGCTGACAGAAACACAGCAGACACCAACCTGACTGCCAGTTTAGTTTATCCGACTAAAGAATCACCACGAAATTAGAGACAGAATCGTAAAATAGTATCAAAAGCACATGGTTTATGGTATTCACTATATAAAAATAAAAGCATGTGTAGCTGTATTTGGATAAAATATAACACTTCTGTTCGCATTCTGCTTTTAGGCTACACATTTAGAAACGGATGAAATTGTATTAGCAAAATGTATTATTGCTTTTTTATATACATTGTTTAACCATTTAATCGATGGCAGTAACTGCAAAGTAACCCAGATGAACGTTAAAATGAATACATCTGTTCACTATGTGTTATTATAGAATCGGGTGTGTATGAGCACCCTAATAAAGGTGTTTCTATATAACTGGCAGGTAAATCGGATTCATTATAACCGTTTCCTATTAAATGGACAGTCAGACCCCCTCCGCATTTCCTAAGGGCCAGCCTGGGACAGGAGGTTGGTGTAACCTGCCCAGTACATTTGCAGTCCAGTTGTTTGGTAATATTACCCCAAACAGCTGTACAAGAACAGGGTGCACTCACAATGCGAGCTTCCCCCCCTTATTCTGGATTAAGGACCACTATAACTACCAACAGAAGGATTGTGAAGGATCTGTACTCACTACAAGAGGTTTTCAGTAATTTAAGTAAAAATCAGACTTCTCCTTTGTTAGCAAATAAATAAATACCACAAGAACAGAACATTTAGCTGCCATTGAATATTTCAAGGTTTACAACCAAGCTAAGCGATTAAGCTGAATCCGGTCTGATCAACATAATTGCTCAGAGGCCCTGCTAACCCCGCGGGATTGTTATACCTTCGTCGTATCAGCCTTTATCCCAAAAGGTTTGTCTACTAACGTTAGATGATTGCTTCATTAAAACTACCACTGGTCATAAACGAGCCTCGGGTTGCAGAACACTTATGTATTATGAACCAGTTTGGTTATCCGGCCCGGTTTAGACATTTATATATTTTATATATAAACCAAACAGAGAACGGGAGTCATGCGTCATAGACGGCAGCGGAAGAGGAGAGAAAATAAAGCATTGACCTCGGCGCGCATTCTGATAAATTAGCCCTTCAAATTACAATTCCACTTCCAGACTTCTAGGAACTCTATCAATATTCATTTAGAGAGAAGTGAAAATGGTATAAAATTAACAAAAAAGGCTGTTTCCATCTATCTTATACGTTACCTTCTTCACGTACAAGAAACAAAAAAATGACAGCAAAGCTTTGTATTATATACATACAGTAAAATCTTACTTGTAGTTAATCTCTAACAATAATCCCTTACAAAAATCTACTGCTAGCTATGTTTTAACCATTAAGGTAACAACTTCTATATTTATTTTCCATTTTTACATACAAATTACGGAGATGATACCTTGCTATTCCTTACAATAGATGGCTTTCTAAAAAGGTCTAAAATTGACATGCAAAATGTTTTAACGGATTAATATGCAATTATTAATAATACTGAAATTATCAGTCCAATTTAGTATATACCCCCTACATTTTTCCGTAGCTAAACAAGGTATCATCCATGCTTAATGATTTAAAATTTAAAGAAAACATTAAGTGTCAAGTAAAGAGAAAATTATTTACAAAGAGCGTCCCCTTGTAATATTAATCTGATGTCAGCACTTAATCCTAGCTGGTGGGAAATTGGAAGCTTTCTCAGCATTCTATCTCTCGTTTTAACTTTGTCATGAGTTTTACTGGTTACAAGTTACTGCAATCCATAGCCATTTTGGGTGAATTTCAGAACTGCACATAGTTACGCCGTCTTTAACGGGTTCACGGAATTTCAGAACTCATTGTCAGAGAAATCTGATTTCTAATAGATTGTTTTCGGAGGGTACAATACCATAGCCTCTTCAATGCAGTGCTGTAGCTTTAAACTTGGATCAACGTGAACTCACGCTAGAAAAATAATCGGCCGTACTCATTTCTAGAAAAAAAAATATATGTTTTAGCTTCAGGTCATTGCACATTCCCTTCTGAAAACGGAGTAATCTGAAAATACTACAAAGCTCAAACATGCAAGCTTTTTTAGTTAATGTAAGATCTACCGGTTAGCATAAATACATAAAAATAGCATTAGTGCTAAACACAATGTCTTAATTCTTCGACAAACTGATGCGCACAATAATAAATATTTGAAATCATGACACAAAGTAATATTTTGTGGAAGGATCGCTCTGGACTCCATGCCACCGTCTCATGGGTGTTATACGTCGTATACCCGCAAAAGTGACCTTATGCATAACTAATAAACGTATGTATTTAAATAGAATGAGATAACATTTTAAAAACTATATACATTAAGTCAATATTTCTTTTACAAGCAGGATGTATAATTGTGGTATTGGGAAATGTAATAAACAGCAGCAGAACATATTAGACTTTACTATTTATGCAATTTTTTGCTAGGCATAATACATTTTCCCTTTCCCTTAAAATATGATTATGTGGATGTAGATAAAAATGTAATTTTGGTTGCAAAGCACATTTCTTGTCTTTAATTCTGTTATATTTATTTAGCACATATTTCTTAAATTTTAATATTTTACTATGGATTTTCAGAATATTTTGTCCTTATTTCTGGCATATCCAATAGAATTCAGAAGTGGCACCAATATCTCTTATGTAAAAAAAAGATGTGCATTTCTTTATCAGTCTAATTTTGCAAATTAGCCAATGGTTTAGCAATATATAATTCAAAATATATGTATTCTAAAATACAAAGATGTGCCGTATAATGCGCTAAAGCATGCTTAAAATGCAGATTATTATTAAATTATGTAACATTTCATTAAACTATATGCTGGTATACAATGGCTTAAATTTATATTGGTCAACAGCACTTTAATAAAAGCACTTCCCTGAACAAATTACCTATACTACCTATTTTACTACCTCTACGAATTCAGGTATATATTCCATTCCGGTGATTTCTCAACTGCATTGCCCAAGTGGTAAAGACACTTTCTGGTAGATTGGCACAGTTTGAAAATCAGAAATATAGTTTACTGTACAATAAATATTATTCCCAATTAAAGTTCGTCCGCGATAAACATAAATTGAGTTTTCAATATATATATATATATATAAACTATTGTTTAAATACTGTATTCCAGTCACATCCAATAAACACTTGTAGGCAACAGTAATAGGAAAGTTTAAAAAGTTCTTGATAGAAAGCTATGAAAATACCTTCCTTTACAATGCTGCAACAATAACAATTCTTAATCTTAGATTTCAGTATAGAGAAGACATCAGACAAAGTGAGATTAGAGGTATTTGTATGATTTTACAATTAGGTCTTAGACTCATTACTTAATTTCATAAACGGTAAGAAAACACTCCTTCTCTCAAAAGGTTGTTTGGTTACGTTCAGCTTCCAGAGGTCAAACATGCAGGACGTTCAAGCTCAGAGATCCAAACAAAGCCTTTCTAGCGGGAAATCAAAAAGACGACATTGGTCCTAACCATCCCTATTAGGATCTCTCACAGCAAGGTCCAACCGTGCTTTCCAAAGAAAGCTGTGAAGGCTGACGGAGAAGAGGACCTGTTGATGGATCGACCATCGAAGATGTTGGAAAGAGCTTGTACCATCCAATTACCATGCTCGACAAATCAAGTTCTTCTAGAAGTATTCTTGCTACTCCCATGAAATGTTTCCTTTCCATTCTTCCATAATTCCCCCACACCATCACCTTCAAAAACATAAGAAGTGTCATACATGAAATGCATGTCAAATATTAAGGAATACGATAATCAGAAAGGCGAGAAAACGTTCTGCTTTGCAACCAACTGGATTAACATACAAATAATGTGCATTAAAATGCTTTACTTAAAATAATATGAATGATGTAATATATAACAACTAAATAAAGACATTTAAAGATAAAACAACGCACTGGAACATTGTGGTGATGTTTAAATGTAATGTATGTATTGAAAACTTTTTGTTGCTCGATTTAAAAGTAAATCCAGTTAAAGCAATCAATGCTAAATGATCTACAGGCAACACCTGTTTCTTCAAACCACATAAATATTGATTATAATAGAATTATAAACCGGAATAAAAAAGTGGCCAAGAAGGGCCGATTTTGTTTTTAAGGCACGGCGTTAGAGGCCTGGCCTAGGGAGTAGGACCTTACCAATAATTTTTATGTGACTTTTTGACCTACAGTTGTATGAAAAAGAAATTCTATGGTATTACATTTAAGGATATACTGTAATAGTAACTGAATCCGTCTACTGTATGATCCTCTGTACCTTTCTTCATTGTTTGAATATTATCCGAAGCACCTATTTATGTATTCAGGAGCGATGCGATTGTAGAAGGCTGGTTAGGGATCTGAGACGGAGCCAACTGCTGTACTGATGTTAAGGGAACTTTGAAACGGCTACAATAGATTTTAAGTACTAATTGCTTTCTTGGGGATGTTGTTTTCCAGTAATTTATACGGCTCTTGAAGAGAAAGGACACAGCGGCATTTTTGCTGTTAAATGTTTCAGTATAAATATAAATCTAACACGAGGTCAAAACACCGACAAGTTCACTTATATTACAAAACAAAGGCATCTTATCCTTTTTACCGATTCCCGTGAGAGGCCGAATATCTTGAAGATTATTGTGCCAAAAACATTGCAGTTTTATTTTTATTGTGCATGTTAAACAACTGCAATTAGCACAACCCGTGTATTTTTAACTACAAAAGGACACAGTAAATTTGTTAGCCCTAATCTGCCCGAATACAAGCAAGGTTCCATCCGAAGAAAAGTACAACATAGAATATTGAATGAAAGAGATAATTGAGGTTATTTTTAATGAATAATTCTGAATGTGACTTGGTTAATGTAATATCTGTCTGTACGGCAGGTCTCTGCAACATAAAACAGAAAATGGACGGTGGTGCCGAGTTAAAAAATCAGACTCTGAACCATGAGCACCAAGTCTGCCAGAAAACCTCCTCATACGGAGAAGATCCATTAAGTCAGTAAGTAGGTTTCTGGCTCAGGTTGCTCTCCTAGGCTGTGGTCCAAAAACTGCAAATTAAAAAACTGCAGATTCTGTATTCTTAACCAAACCATTTTTATTACACTGGTGCTCAAAGACCTCAACGACAAACAAACTTCCCACAACAATGGAAACTTTGTAATGATACAGAAAATCTAGCATTGTCTTGCAAGTGAAAGGTTGCCTTTGCAATGTACTGTAAGTCTACTCTATAATAATCCATACACAATTATTTAAATGCTGAAATATAAAAAAGTCTCACCTGTAATACTTTCCCTTGTGGGCTTTCACTGAACACCAGCACCTGGTTGTACAAAGGGTCCAAGGATTTCCGACCAACTTTAGTCTTCTTTTTTGCAATGCAAACTCCATTTTCTAAGAGATATACCTTTATGTAAGCCGCTGAAAAACAAAGAGTGGGAAAAAAAAGAGTGGGAATATTAAATCGCTTTATCACATGATCCGATTTACCGACTTCAGGGCGAGCGGCACATGGACAGCGTTAGAAAATAAAAATACAGCAGATAACTCGATTTTACGCGATTTCATTGGATTACAAGAAATTGCCTACATAGAAATCTAATGTTTGGCCTCTAATATACCCAAGAGAGTCACAAAGAAGAAATTCCTAAAAATCAAAGAATGCTCGTTTCTGAAGAAATTGCTGACATCTCAGATACGTATTTTGTATTCTATACTAGTCTAAGAAAAAGCTGTATTATACATTAAATAGACATTCATTCGAATCCCCAAATTATATAAGTATTGGCCTGCTGCTAAAATGTATTACACTACAATACTTCCCAAATGTCTCTCTTAGGAATGACAGTCCCTCTTTTGGACTATAAAGAGCAAATATAAAGCTAAGCTTTAGGGGGCAAACTGCATTATTAAATATTAAAAGCACACACAAAGGATAAAATTACCAGCTTAACAAAAAGGTGATAAAAACACTTATATAAATAATGTCTTATTATATAACATCTTATATAAATACAACCGCCTAAATAAATGTCTGTCCGGTTTTTACAGAAGAAGGGACATCAGTTAGAAAATAAAGAAACGCATGTTTAAAGAGGAAAAAGATCTAACTCTCTAAATCTGATAGGATGCATCCAAAGTTAATAAAAGATCTCTTGAGGCTCCTGGCTAAAGCGTACGTAGACTTCTCTAACCTGCCACTATTGACAAGAGTAGTTCCAGACAGATGGAAATTCTTATTCTTCGCCCAAGGCATTAGAGTTTTTTACATTTACATAGATATGTTAGATTTTTAATATATTCTTTAAAGTAGCAGAACAACATTGTGGGGAAAAGCTGAATTAATTGAAGTTATTTGAAGTAAATGAGAAAACAGCTGCAGTCGAGGCCCAATTTCCAATAATTACACAAGCCCCCACCCCCCCGAGCTCCATAAGCTCCAGACAGACACTTATTTGGCAAACAACTAATCCCTGATAAATATTTTTTCTAATTAACTTTCTGCTTCATGTTTAATGCTTGGCCTCGCTAGAACCAAATATCAAACATATAGGGGCTGAGCTCTTTGGCGTTATGCTAGTAGACTTGGTTCTATATATTCATTAAACAGAATATTCATTAAACAGATGACAGTCATTGCTGCTGATACGTGGTAGATAGCAAATCCGTTAATATCGTCTATAAGATTTCCCATTACGCTCAGAACCAAATGTAACACCGAGCCAACACCTGAACCTCCTGGCTGCTGGATCCACTTATCTTGGGGTCCCCACTCTTTGCAGGGGACTCAGTGCTGAAGAACTCCTGCGGTATTTGCTCATTTTGTGATAAATTAAACTAAAACAGGCTTTTTTTGTCCCAAAAAAGAAAACTAGCTACTCTATAAACCAGATATAATTGTGTGGGATTTATAAAGATTTTTGCTGAATAAAAACCTTCAGTTTTGGACATACATTTCATTATATTCTGTGTATTGAACAGAAACAATCTTAAAGAGATCAAGGGCTGCTACGCCGCACATTCATGCATTCTCTTTCTGAAGAGATCTCTCTTCTGATCTCTAGAACAAAGGAAAAATGCAGTTTTGAATTCATTAACAAGTAATTGTGTTGAAAAGCCAAAGGTTGTGTAGGAAAATGACATCATATTATGACCTGAATTTTAAATGAATGCTGGATCAGAAAGAATTTTAATATACTAGCTTTCCAATAAATCAGACATATTATATTTTTGGTGCCGTTTACCTGGCGGGGTTTTGGAGCCAGCTTTTGCCGTTAAACCTCGAGCTTGAATAATTTCCACTTCGAGTTGCCCATTTCGTTCCAGTAAACCAACTTCAACATCTCCTACAATAAAAGGCAGGAACCACGATAAATTCATTCGCTATAATTCAATTCCGTGCTATAAACCTAGCATGACATCCTCGTAACTCACCCATCGACGTCGTTGCCAGCGTCTGGCGGCCGACAAACTGTGCTGGGCCCATCCCCGATAGGAAGCCCCCGAACTGCCCATCGGACGCCAGGCACATTCCGCTGTAGTTTAAGCTAAAAATAAAAGTGTATTGTTAATAACCGACAAGGAAACTTAACTGAATTCCATACATATTAGGCCTGAAACTCGGTAATATTAGCATTTTCCCTTGAATTCATGATGATAAAACATCAATCGGCCTTGCTGACATCAAGTAATATTTAATTTACTATGATGATGATTACCCATTACTGGTATTTGTAGCGATAAATTGCTCTGCATGCATCAATAATTTCACATTCACAAGTTTTCAGCCTTAACTTCGACTTGTAGGGTATAATTACTAAGCAGCTGTAGAAACAAATGCTAAAAATGTGCAATTCCATTTAGGTTCCCTTTAAGACTTAGGATCTTGCTGCCAATGCTTTATTTCTTCACTGCCTCTCCAGGTATCTAACGGGAAGACTTACAGGAGTAACCGCTGAAGGACAAAACTACCGGTAGATAGCAGACAGAACTCTGAAAATAAGCTAAGAATTAAAGCTTGATCTGCATCCCAGGTTGCGTGGAAGAACCTGCAGTCTTGCCCAGAGCCGATTAAGCAAACGATGCTGAGCACAACCTAAAGGTTACACCTGTCTGCTACCTGTCTGCTACCTGCCTCCTGGAAAGACAATCCAGACACGGACAGATCGACTAAACAAAGTATTTGATGCTTAGGTGATTAAATACAATGAAGGGACAATTAACTCATTAAAAAGGATGAACCTAAAGGGAGGTTTATTAAATAAATGGACAGAAATTTAATTGACAAAAGGTTCAATGAAGTAGAAAAGGGAGCAGCGCATGCCAGGTAATCAACTTTGATTTGCCCTTTCAGGAAGAAATTCTGTTCATAGCTATGATGTATTCCCTTCCGGGTATGACATCATTTAATGACGTGATGTAATCTTTGTATGAAGAAACCACATAGACATAACTTGGAACGTCCCAGGGTCCCCCATCATGTCTATTAATGACGAGAAATATTTTGATTTTTAGATTTTTTTCATTGTGACAGATGATGTTCTTCCCATATTTAGGGAACCTGATATAAATAGGTACCTAATGCGGCGTCGTGCTGTCTAATAATAAATACTGAATGAATGTGAACTAATATTTTATGGTACAGCAGGGCGAAGCCAGAGGATTATCTTTTTTAAAGTACAAACGATTTAAGGTGAATTCTGTATTTAAGAAAAGATTTCCATTCTTATGGTAAGCAAATGACTCCTTGGGAAGCTTATAACAGATCTGTCATTTTATTCTTACCACTGAAGCTTTGATTACATAAAAACAGCAGTTTCTATGGTAACAACCGATCAGTGCCTGTTCTTGTATCACATGGCAAGTCTTTCCGTAAAAAATATGAATGATTCAACATTCTACAGGATTAAAGAATAATACATAGCAAGGGCGTAGTAAGAGAACACCGCGTGTAACACGCTGGGGTATCCTTCAGTACCATGGACAGCGGCGATAGCGCGCAGGAGTCTTGAAATACTTTTGCTTTAAATGGCTACATTTATTATCATTTATTATATTATTTATTATGGCACTTATTATCATTTTTTATCATTATCTCATTATTACACCGGCTGCTAAGGGCAGATTGATGTTTGTTGTACAGCAAGGTGTAAGACAGAGAAGGGCAGACCGGGGTCATTCTATGGTACGGATGAATCTACCGTTCCCTGATGTCTACTACATTCAGTTCTTCTGTCCAGCAAAACCAGATGGTCTTTCTATATTTTTGTACTCCAGCATAGACCAGAATCATTGACAAAAAAAAGCAATTTACATAAGAGGTATTTCAAAGAAGTGCAATAAAATTAAGCATGCTGCACTTGATTGGCAGCTATTAATTAGCAGAATCAATCGGAATCACGCTTAGCAAAACACTTTGCGTTCTTCAATGAGCTCACAAGTGTCAAAGTCTTAATCAGCCAGGCCGGCTCATTGGCATCACCACACGTAGGTCACAATGTAACGCAAGTCACAACGTGAATCAAGCTGTTGGTAGTCAGGGTTCAATTTTATTGTCAAGATCCAAGATAAAACCTATTCTGCAAGCGTGTTTAAACAAGACCAATGCTATGTGATTTATGTCCTGTTTACTCGTACAGCAATGCGGAACACAATGGTGCAATATATAGATCAATTAACAATAATTACCATATTCTATCTTTAAAATTACTTGTGTGCCAAGTGCAAAAGTCATGTGATTTATGCAATAGTTCTGTCTTGACGATTTTTTTTCCTAAAGGAGACAGGCTGTGCAAAAAAGTAAAGATGATATATCATATATCTTATTGTCTTCTCTGAGTGTTATAGATGATTTCCTAATAAAAGATTCATCTAGCAGGTACCACTGTCATATGAGTTCTTCTAATATTATCCAAACCTCATGCCCATCATATGCTGAATTTACAGATTCTGCAGTACTACTACGTTAACAATTTGATCCTCGGGAAACCCGAACAGTGGAGGCTGAGCCACCAGGTACCATAGGGCGTAGCTGCTCCGCTCCAATGTATTAAGGACAAAATTAAAAGTTAAAATCCAGACTTTAGATTTTTCTGCCTCATCTGAAGAAGTCATCCTCATCTTGTTGGCATTGGTGTAACGTAGGCTCCTGTAGCCACTGCATTGTGAGAGGGGCCGGCCCAGGGGCCCCTAACGCCAGCACAACCCTGCGAAACTTCTCTCCTCACCCTCAGGCCATACATACTGCAGGGCCAGAGAGCTTTGCTTCTTCAACCCCGCACTCAGACTAAGGTTACAGGTTAGGACTGCAAAGAAGAACAACAGTCACCAGCCAGTGGACACCAAAATGTAGGAGGGCAGGGGGTATGTGTATGTATATGTATGTATATGTATGTGTGTGTCTGTAAATATATTACTTTGTGTGCATTTAAGTAGGTTAGCATGGTTGTAAGTACCTTGCTGTGTGTTAGTGTGTACATGTATGTTACTGTGTGCATGTATGTTAAGGTGTCTGCATCAGTGTTAATATGTTACTGTTTGTGTGTTTTTGTATAAATAAGTTATTGTGTGTGTGTAAGTATGTTACAGGGTGTTCGCGTGTGTATAGTATGTTATGGTGTGTGGGAGGAGCTTGGGTCTCACCTTATGCCAATTCTTGATGCCTTCTTACTGACATTTTTTGACATGTGAAGAGCTTCTGCTTATGGTTTCAAGCCTTTGCAGTTCAGAGGATAAATCTTTATGCTTCCTTTCATTTTAAAGATTACATCTACATTTTGTTAAACGGAGTTTCTACTCGCTTCAAACACAGAAGCAGAAAATCAGTGAATCCTTAAAGCCGATGCGACTACTTTCAGTTTGACGTTTTGGCTTCTTTGGCCACAGCTATTTACTTACATGATTTAAAATTGTGTCGCGTGCCGTTTTGAATAAGTGTTGCCTAATTTACATACTAATTAACATGCATGCAGTGTCAGTTCACAGATGGTCAGTTCTTCAACTATAATTTTTTGGTTCTCATCTATATCTAGCCCAAGACCTCAGCCTGAGAGCTCTTCTGGCCATTCCAGTTGAGGTTGAATTACAAACACAGTAATGATTTAATTAATTTACTTAATTATACAGCATACATATATTACACAGGGCCATGTAGTTAGACGTAATCCATGTAAATTCTATAGCTGTTATAAAACTATCGGTCCAATCCAATCTTACACAAAAGGTGGCGCGGCTAGAATGAAAACATTCAATTTATAGAGAACAAGGTTACAAATGAAACAGGACAGGGGAGGGGCATCTGCTTATGTTATATATTTTCTTTTATTTGATTTTGCACTGTAGTTCTGTAAATAGTAAGTAAAAACTAATACATGTATAAATTACTTTGTAACGTTACTGCAGATATATCAGGAATAGTAACAATATTATTCCATCTGTTGTATATGATGGTGGAGGATAATGGGAGTTATACTGAGGACCACTGAGGACTACACCCTGCGCATGCTGCCCACGACTGTTAAACTCATCATACACAGGGAATGGACGGATTGTTCTGTACGGATTGATAGTCATGATTGCAGTGAATTATATGACAGAGCTTCATGCAGGGATGCTGTCCAGACATTTACCAAAGCATCTCGAGTCACTTGTAGCGCATTAAAGTCACAAAGAGAAGATAAAAGAAAATATAGATTAAAAACACCTGCAATGACCCTGTAATTTACTGAAACGGGGGGGGGAAGCTGGCAAGGGAAATGGGAGGCAATACCCCCCCGCTGCTCAGAGTTAATTTTTAGACACTACCTGAAGCTTTTTTTGTTTTATTGTTTTGATTTGCAATTCTACAGGAGGGCCAAGATTAATAAGGACTTCAAATACCATTTTCATCATTATTGGATACACATTTAATGCATTTCTATGCTCTATTACTGGGCCACTTAGCTAGAATTGTTCCATCCCTAGACAGGATGGTATGGCCCTCCACCACACAGAAGGTAGATCTATCAGCCTTACATTATACAATGTATAATATGTATAATATAATGACCTGTGTCCACTTCTATAGTTAAGATTTTACTTCTGTAGAGGTTTTTGATAAGGTTCTCATGAACACAATGGTCCATATTCACAAAAGCAATCACTTGTTGCGCTATGTCCCGAGTTTGGAACGAAGAGTCAGAACATTCCATTATATATTTATAGAGATCGCTCCAAATGTAGCATTTTGTTAATTGCTGTGCTCTTTTATTTATAAATATGCCACATTGTATAAAAGAGATGCTTTTAGACACAGAGATTGTGTTGTATGCAGCATTGAAGTCGCTCATTGACGATGAGATGCGAATGATTTGTTTTGCGTATGGAAAAGGTAAATGGATTTAAAACGGACTATATTTTAAACAAAGGGACATAAAGAAGCAGCAAAGCCAACACAGAAAACACATACACGCTCTCTGGAGACAAAAGACCACAACGCTTAGCTAAGGACCCCCCACAAGGGCCCACTGTGCCACAAATGCGGGTACAATATCAGGTTGTAATCTCGTGCAGGGGAAAGACCAGGCTCACAACGTGGCCGGAGGCAGGAGGTGATTTCCCTAACTGATGATGGCTGTCTGCTGTAGTCTTAGACTTTTACCTGCGTGCCATCTGTAGACACAGCTAGATTAATGATTGCAAACTCCATTCCACCGATCTAACTGGGCTGAGACACTCAATAGCCACTCAGTCTTTACATTTTGTTACAATTTGATGGAGTGGTACTTCTATAAATCGATCAAAAAGCATTTTGGAATAATAAATCAGTAAAAGGTTCAGCAGCTGCTCTGCCTACGTCTGGTTGTTTTTTTTGGGTTGGGAATGACGGTTCAATGGGTTGTGAGATTTCCCAGACTTGTAGAATAATACAACACACTAGACTACAAACTGATATTGGAACATACTGTATAGATATATGATAAAGTACTAACTGTAGCAGTTTCTCAAAATAAACTAAAGTAGGGTTAATTATAAAGCATAATCTTCACCTAAACAGGACATATAGACTGTGTATACTAAAAGTTAATAGCAATAAAAAAAAAAGATTAATATGCTTGCATTTAACAATATTTTTTATAGCTATACGATTTCGTATTGCCTAGGGGAGAGAACCTGCATCACCCTAGGTCGAGAGCCACTAATTACTTTGTATTGTTAATCGCAGGGGTCTCCAGTAAGCTATGTGTGATACATCGAACGTGTAAGAACACAGCTTGCTAACATTTTAATTAGCAGTACGAAGAGCCCCCACTCTTGGTATATAGCGATAGAGACTTTGAGAACACTGTTGCCATGGAAATAAAAATGTCCACTTGACTACGACAGCAGGAAATTCAGCAGTTCTGGCTTAAATGCGTGCCACGTACAAAAGAGACACGGGATGGGGTAAATTTGTTAGAAATGAACCACGCTACCGGGCTTCAATACTATTGTTTGGGAGATTTATGAGCAATGGGATAGTAATAATAAACATTTAAGAAATCATATATTATATATACACATACACACACAAATATATACAGTGTATATATGTGCATAAATGAAGTCATATATGTTCTGGTCTTAAAAAGACTCCCTGGTGTTCCCTTCCACCCTTAAGGATTTTTATATCGGTCTAAATGTGCAAGAGCCAGCACAAGAAATAACAATGAAAAACCCACAAAATGTACCACTCGACAAAAACAACGTCTATTCAAAAGGCAAAGCATACATACAGAACAATGTATGCACGCTGGGCAAGCGATAACGATTCATATTCTCGCAGTAAACATTTGTGCCATGATTGTAAGCTTGTGAGCCAAGCCGCTCCCCGCCTATTAATTGCTGCGTAAACTGTTGGCGCTATATAAATAAAAGATAATAATAATAATAATATTAAATCCTACTATGGATACCTTAACTTCTGGTTAAATCAGATTCTTCCCATCTGAACACAGGGTACGCGGCTTATAAATGTTGGTCTTATGGTCATGGGGAGTTATCTTATACCTCATGCGTAATATCCACATACGTGGTTTAAATCTAGGAGAATCGCCTTAAAATATACAGGGAGGATGCCGTTCCGCGATAAATTAACTCTTAGATTAAAGAAAGTGCAGCAAACATCTTCTTCTGGGATCTGAAACAGTCATGTGAATTGAAAAGAAGTCAAACATTCAGTGTTTTACATCAGCAGCACCAAACGTCATCATCACAGCTGCGCACACGCAGACACATTTTACATTTGGAGATACATTTTACATTTGTTATTGATAATGAGCTTTTAGTGAGCTTGGGAGTCATGTACTTTCAGCCTTTGCAACATGAGGATTTAATTTGATTTCTTGTGGAGATTTGGTTTCAGAATAATCCAGAAGAAGCCATCTTCATTAATTCTCCTGTTCATTACTTTTAGTTAATTCCAGGCACTAAAACAGACATCAGATTTTTAAAACAGACATGTTCATTTTCTGAATTCCCCTACACTTGCTTTATGCATCTTGTAGTAGAGAAATGAATTATTACACCGGTAATTATAGTAATTCTGCTCCTGTGTAATACTCGCGTAGTGGTAGCGGTGGTAGTAGTAGTGGTAGCGGTGGTAGTAGTAGTGGTAGCGGTGGTAGTAGTAGTAGTGGTGGTAGTAGCAGTAGTAGTGGTAGTAGTGGTAATAGTAGTAGTAATACTTACTCATACTCAAGTCTGTTTCTGCAATAATAAAAAATGTGCAATTGGATAGAACGTAAATCAGAACTAAATATGCGTTGAAATACTCTGTTTTCCGTGATGATAGATTTAGTTTAAAATGTTAAAATCTGTCTTTTGCTAATTTGTTTTACCACCTTATATACAGCGACCCCTAAACTTTTGAACAGTAGTGTATAAAAAAAGGACTGGACCGTGGAGCAATGGAAAAAGGGCGGCTGGTCTGAGGAAGCGTTTTCTTTTACATCACATGGATGGCCGGGTGCGTCGCCTACCCGAAGAACAAGCGGCACCGGGATCGATGGAGACCCCAACTTACAACTCACAGGATCTGCTGCCAATGCCTTGGTGCCGGATACCACAGCGCACCCTCAGAGGTCTAGCGGAGTCCATGCCTCGGCGGGTCATGGCGGTTTCTGCGGCAAAAGGGGGACCTACACCATATCTGTCAGGTGGTCATAATGTTATGGGTGATCGGTATATATTTATCATAAAGGCACTGTCTTTGTATAATGCTAAAAATGGTGCTATTTCAACACCCCGTAGAGATATTATGGCGCTCGTGATAGGGATACAGAATTTCGAAATACAGCTTGGAAGAATTCAAATAAGGAACGCGCTCGAGCTTTCAGGTCTCTGTAGCGCGGAGTTATGTGTGACCTATTTAAAGATCTATTTTTATGCTCTGACAAAATTTGATGAATTGTGTCAAGTTATGAGTCTCCAAATACTTGCTAATTTATTTTGCATTTATGTAGGCAGCGTTAAAGAGAGCAGCTAATATATCACTTCTGTCACATCTGCTGAGTTAACATTTGGGCGCCCTTAAGGCGGCTGTAGATATCCCTTAGGATAAATGGTATTAAGGAACGCATCTCTACAGGTAAAAACACACAGATACCTAGCCAGCTCTGAAGAGCGTTACATTACCTTACCTCTATCACTTATTTCCCAGGTGATTATGGTTCCTCAAAATGTTTTTGCATTGGGAAGTATGTCTAACAATCTGACATTTAACTGCCATTGTATATTAATTAATTGCGTGGTCCATTCAGCACAATGTATTTTAAGCAAATTAATTGTATAATCTGTATAGATGGTAGATAAATTACCACATAGGTGGTTTTAGAGAAAGATTATTGTAATATAACAGAAGAAATTAATTACTATGTTCTACTGATGCGTTTGCTCCAAAATTGCACTTTAAATTCTTACATATTCCCCAAAATATTGTTATTTGAGCTCAGCCTCTTGTTTTTATTGCAGCGCACTGTAATTGTAAATAATAAAGGATCATTCGATATAATTTGTACTAAAGATGTCCTCACATTATAAAAAAAGACTCCTTAATATTACTATTCACCTCTTAAAATGTATTTATTTTTATTTTATTGTTTTTTTGTTTGTTTTTTTTAACTATGTTGAATGTAATTATGGGCAATACACAACTCAGTGGTACTGGAGACAATATAGACATCTATAGGGTTAAAACTTAAGTAGCCTATTTTAATAAGTGCTTTAGAAAAATAAATTAATAAAAAAGGCCAGTGCAGCATTGCATAAAAATTACATAAAAATATAGAATAAAACATTTACTTTCCCTGATAGCCCTATTATGAGGAACGCATAATGTTCTTTAATATGCATTATTCAAATATGAAAAAAATAAAGCACTTAGCAGAGGTAGAATCTGCAATCCTGCAGCTGCTCTACCTGTTAGGGTAATCCTCACACTTGTGTGGGGGACCCAAAAAACAAACAGCCCCCTTCCCTGAATCTGCCTGTGGCAGTTGAGAACACTATAGCTGGTTAACCAGTGATTGCTCGTTGAGCCTGTATAAACGCTCCACTCAAGGGAGAGGACACCAACAAAAGAGCCGCAACTTAGAGCAAAATGAGCGTGCTTTTTTGGTACATTTGGCAACTATTCAATACAAATTCATATTCCATGTTTATGCATGTAAAAAAAAGCAGAATAGAAAAAATGGCGGCTCTTTCCTACCACCGATTGGTTGCTTCGTCTTAAGACCAATCAGAGAAGCAGCCAATCAGTGGTAGGAAAGAGCCCCCATTTTTTCTATTCTGCTTTTTTTACAGACCCATTTGATGCAGTGTATGGTCTGAGCGCCGCCCGCTGACCCCCCCCCCAACCCTCTAATTAAACCATGTCAATAGCATAATAACCACAATCTATATATCTCCGCAGACACTCAATCTACTACATAAATTATGGATTTTTCAATGCAACTCAAACATAATTATCCAATAACAACCTTCATATTAATCTAAGTTGTTCTGTGCCGGTTTTATGAAACAGATCTTAGTAACAAATGCTGCCTGAAGAAAGAATTCTTCGGGCAAAAATCTCGGGCAAAAGCCAGGACCTAACATACAGAACATTGGTGTCTACTACTTATGTACTGTTATAGATATAAAATTGTGTGCTAAAGTTCTGTCTTTCCCAGAAGGCATTGAAAGCATATTATGTTACTGTAATATATTTATATATTTTTAACATTCGTGTAACCTTGTGGAAACAAAGTCCCCGTTGGCCAGTTTTTGCTTACACAACCCTTCATCCACTCTGAAGACCCGCTCTTAATCAATAACCTGGCAAAGATAAGACTTCAGGTTGCTTTGGTGAGCAGGATAATTTGATGAGCGAGCAGTCAATCTTGTGATCTCAAACTGTGTAGTAACGAGCAGTCCTTGTGCTGCGCTTTGTAAAAAATCCTAACTTTTAACTATTTCAATAACGCAAAAAAAATTAAGACTACGACTACTTGACATTGAAATACAGCTTAAGTTACTGTAGTATGAGTGACCCTGAAAATCTGCCCATTTTTCCACTCACCGCAAAAAGTGTGTTTTATATCTTCATAATAACAGCAATATGTATTCTAGAATCCTAAACATCTATTGTTATGAGTTTGTTATTTTTTTTGTTAAAAATGCAAAGCCTTTACTAATAAATGTGATTAATTCATGAGTTACCTCCTATAGCACAAGAGTGAAAAGATACTAAAAACAAAAATATGCAGGACATTTTAAGAGCCCTAATACAGAAAAGGAAAAAAGCACCATGATCCATGTCGCAATGAGCTTTATTTTTCCACAGCAGGAAACGTTCACAATCTTACTCATTACATTAAACAGAAATCCCTAATTAATGCTGGGGAGAAACTCACCAAAACCCTTATAATATAAACTGTCAATAAAAAACAATGTTAAAATAATATAAACTGCCCATTTATGGACCTCTGGACACAACAGCTGATCATCATAGCCAAATAAAAAATGATGTGCATTTCAAATACCATTTATGTTTCCTTTTCAATTGGCATGCCTACTTTTACTTGCATACTTTCTGCCTGTCAATTCATTTTATTTTTAAATGATGCATGACATCAAAATATCTATATTAGGAAATCGCATCACTCAAAAACAAATTGCTTGAAATGCAATGAAATCATCAGAAATGTATGAAAGAAAAAGTGCAGCAGCCTAATGAACACCAGCTACTAAATAATGCACACGTCCAATTTATTCCACCGGAGTCACACAAAGCGAAGATATTAACTTGGCTCATAAATGGTCATTTGGTTACCCTCGGCAGTTTATTTATAGAGTGAATATTAAACGTAAGGTATGGGGAAAATGAAACATTCAGTACCTACAACTGAATCGAATGCAACAGGGAATAAAACCGTCCATGATTTCAAAGGGTTAACCTACTTATATGATATATAATACATTTTACAGCGTTTGGAATCCGGTTCTATTCCTTACCCATCATAAAACGTAAATTAACAAGAAACTTAAAGGGGGCCCCCCACCAACCTGCCCATGCTTTCCCCCCCATTTGTTTTAACTCTTCAACATCTCCATACTTTACCTGGAAGCTCTACGGAACTCGGAACACCGCGACAATCATTCTGTACGATGGTTGGGTGGGAGAGGCAACGCTGGATTACTGTTACGAGTCAAGAGACTGACATGGACACCCGGGTAGAATCGCACAACACTAGGCGCCTTTCGGACTAACAAACAAAGACAAAAAAAACTAAAGGATTCCCTTTTAAGGGTTATTTCTATATGCAAGTCAATAAAATTATGTTGGTCGATTGTCAAATTACTTGTATAAGCAATGTGAGTAACGTGGAATAACATGAAATTTCATGGGTATAGCTTATCCTGGTGAAAGATCGGGACAAATGTTGATTACCAGGTAACCCAAGACAGAAAATTGGCATTCAACCCATTGGGGCTATTAGAGTAATAATGGAATTGATCTGTAGGTTCAGCTACACATGCGCAGGTAAATAACAACAGATAGAACGTTGCTTTGGCCGTCATGAGCTATGTATGAACATGTAGGAAGTACAATATACTCAAAGATTGTAAATATTTGAAAAGAGGACAGCTGGGATACAGATCACAGACACGTGAGAGGTACAATCTCCGATGATAATCCTAGTTACTGCATTACATTGATATACAATTCAAGATAAAGCAAAATGAATTCATAAGCACACACACGGAATTAGATGAATAGATAACCCCGATGAGGAACGAGACTTAACCCAGAGTTCGATACTCGTGTGGAACGATAATCTCTCTCATTTCTCACACCGCTGATTTTATGGATTTTAATTCTGGCTCCGCCACTGAAGTTGCGTTTAAATGTAACCTCTCATTACACAGCTGCTAAATATCATTCACCTGCTTCCCTGACGCCTTTGTTAATTTCTCCGTAATCTAAAAAGATTGCTTCTACAAATGTGTTCTTACAACAAAACTTGCATCACACAATTTATTTTGGTCTCCATATATATTAGCTTTCTGCTGACAACCACCTCTTATTGGCCTATTCGTTTCCACTATAAAAAACTTGATTTATTTTTAAAAACCAAATAGTACCCAACGGAAAATGGTATCTGGTAACCTCTACATTTTCTTCTTCTTGAATACAAATTGTTGGGCTATTTTATGTGCGTTATTTTAACATTCTTTTTACGAGATCCAATAGGATAAAACCATTCATGTGGTTCCACCAAAGAAACCTTGAGGCCTTGCTCTATGTAAGAAATCATTGTCATGCTGTTATTCTTTCCCATACATATACACACACACACACACACGGCGTGAATGCAATTTGAGTGCTAGTCTCCTTCATCTTGTCCAGAATACAGAGCCTATAGTACCTGTGCCAAAATGTAAGTACATATAATTTAGAAAATCTAGAAAAATCTAGATCTTGGGATCTTTCTATTTTTACAGAATGTTCTAATTTGTCATCAGCCAACTAGAACCAATGTTGCCCTACACTAGGGGCATTACAAGAAAAACTAAAATTACCCACCCATTTATATTTTCTGCACTCCATGTATGACAATTATTTAAACTAATTTGTCCATGGAGTTGCTGCTCACCATCAATATCTGAATAAATTGCTGAAAAAAAAATCAATGGGAAATGTAATTATGCCTCCAACCAACATAATTTTCTGGATGGTAACACAGTAATTGCTAGTTTTTCTTGATTGACTAAATTCTGGCTGTCTAACGGTGACTGATTTTGTATTGCCACAATCCTGCGAGAGGACATGAGAGGTTGGCACAGAAATGGCATTGCTGGGGCAAGCTGTTCCTTCTAACAGCCGAGCACAGAGTGGATCCGGTGTGCATGAAGACCAAGAATGATTGAGGAGATCACTCGTGTAGTCTTCGTGACTTCACAAATTAAGAATAATAAGGCACCAACACAGATTGCACACAACTTCCCCTTCCGAAATCCTCCACTGGCTCTCCATTACCTTTAAAATTAAATTTTAAAGGTAATGCAGAAATGTACGGAGCTGCTGCTCCGTACATTTCTGCACTCAAACAAATACCCCTCTACTCGATCCCTACGTTCTTCCCATGGGCTGAGGCTCTCCTCCTCACTCCACCTCTTCCTTTCCCATCTACAAGATTTCGGGCTGCCCCATATCTCTGGAACTTCTTCCACCGAACCTTCAGCATTCACCCTCCGTCTCAACATTCCAGAAACATCTAAAAACCCGCTTCTTCAGAGAAGCCGCACCATCTTAGCTGCTAGAACTTTCCTGTCACTGATACAACCGCCACACTACCTCTCACCCGTCACCGATACCCCCTACACTACCTCTCACCCGTCTCTGTGCCATACACCCCCCCACACTTCCTCAAGATTGTAAGCTTGCGAGCCGAGTCTCTCCACCTAATGTATCGGTTTGTCTCAGTCTGTCAGTTCTCCTCTTGTCAGACCCCTTGAATATATGGATTGTATTAAGCGCCGCGTTAATTGCTGGTGCGATATAAATAAAATATAATAATTTTAAATAGCCACATAAAGTCCACTGTAGACTATCCCACCGATATACTGCATGTACATGGATGGAGAGATATGGTGGAATAGCGAATGCCCGCCATTAAAATCTAGTCTTCCAGTACACCATTCACACTTGGAACATGAATAGCAAAGCTCCCATGGATTATTGCCGACACAGCTATTGTGAGAAACGCGTTTCTATCTTCCGTACAGGAAACTTTTTACTTGCCTGAATCGAAAGGTCAGAAATGAAAAGGACGACCTCCCAGGTGGGAACTCTTACAATGTGCGTAAAACCCGTGCTGAAATCACGAAACACTCAAACATAAAGACAAGTGGAAGACTGCAAGTTGTGAGACTCTTGTGCCATCCTGTTACTAAAAGAAAAAATCCTTGAAAATGCTTTTGTATTTGAATTGGAAGTAATCACAACTTCTCGCCTATCTCAATACCCTACAGTCCCAGGTTTTAAACACATGCTTGTCTCTAAAGAGTTAATAAACAATGCCCTTCTCAATATGTGTTTTCATCATTTGTTTGTTTTTGTCCTTAAATGACTTTTTCTGCGTACTTCGGAATTACCGTTTTATTCCACATAGAACATGCGGAAATGTGACTAACTGGTATCAAATGCTCCTAGCCATTTGGTTGTGATTTTTTTTTTCTTCATTTTTTTGGGTAAATCTTCCAGAATAAAAATAGAAGGAAACAATCAGGAAAAGCAAATCTGACCTCTTTGACATTTTTCTATTCTTTAAACACTGCCAGGTAAGGAATAATTCTCAAACAAAAACCTAACATATTTATCAATAAGCATACAAAAATTTATTTAATTATTTAAAGGTATTAAAATATGTATTTTTTGATTGCGTGATTATTGTGTTTAATATATATATTTTTTATTTTTATTTTACAGAGTACCTTATTTTGTACAACAATATACCTTTATGACAGACAAAGAAACAAAAACAGATAAACATAAATGAGCCAAAAACGTTGGGCTAGAAAGTGGATGCTACAGACTGTGTTACTTTGTGTGCATTAATTACAAAACGATGAGCACCTCTTCAATACAACCAACATCTGTGAACTGCAATCCCACTGTTATGGAACGATTATTCACAAAGATAACAATCCTAAAATTCTAAAGACAGAATTCTAAATGTAAAGTAAAAGGCTTCTGTTCCGAGAAGAAGAAATTGGTACGCTGGTAAAATTGGCCCCAGAATAGATTAACCGCCACAGTTTTGTTCCATTAAAAAAAGCCACTAAACCTTATAAAATAACCGAAATCTACTGACCTACACCTCAATTTCTGTAGCTGTCCAACGCAGTTGAGACCGTACATCATGGTTTCGGCTCAAAGAGTAAAGATCCCCTCTACCGATCTAAGTTAAAATGGAGTTGCCTCACCGGCCGTCCTGAGAGAGTACCTTGTAACTTCTAAAGTAAAAAGCTGCTTTCCCAATATTTTGAGAGACGCCAAAAAGGTATTTGTAGTCATTTTACGCATAATGGCTCTTTATTATATTTATAATTGACCTTGCTCGTCAAAACATAACCGTAAATTACCAAACAACGAAGGCAACAAAGTATTTAAACAAACTAATGTATGGTATACGCCATATCAAGGTGGGTTAAAGTACATTGTGAGCACCTTGAAAGATTTTAAACTAGTAATATATAGAAGACCTTTCTCAACATGCAAATGCGTATTTGTCCACTTGAAAACAAATAAAATTGCAGATTCACATCACCAACGTATTCAGTAATTTCCACCTGCCCTCGGTGTGATAGACTAATGGTGTCTACTAGGCCTTTTTCCGCCATTTTGGTTCTGTGCTGGCATGCATTTGGAGATTATACTGAAGCTCAAATTACAATTTTATTCCTATATAGCTTTAATCCTACGGAAATTACAAATATCATGTAAAAACATCCAATTAAATGTAACTTTAAATAATTGCTCTTTGGCAACAACATATTTTAATTAGACAGACAGTCATTTATGTCCACAAATCCTTTATTTCTGCAAGATCCAGGCTTTTGGCAACAAAAGACACATTTTTTTCCTTTTAACTGTGACTCATCATATCACACATCTCATCTAAAGAAACAGATTCTAACCTCGCATGACTCATTTCCCAATTTATGAGTTTGCCGTTTCATTGGCTCAACCAACTGTAAATGTAAATTCCCTCTATTCTGCACCTGCTATATGGACCCTGGAATACACCCTGGGTTCAAGACCCCGCTCGCGTGACCCAGAGGATTCTGGTCTGGACCCGGAGAAGCAGTGCTCACCCGGTAATCTCCGAGACAAACACAGAGAGTTCCCAGGTATGCCTATCACTCTGTAACAGACAAGTACATCATCCACGGCTGTTGGGTGTACATAAGTAAAAAAGTAGGGATTCCTTATTTCCATCCTTCATGAGGAATCTATGGGAAGTTTTGTTGCGGTGAATTAACCTGCACATTGCGTCATCAAACTCGACATGCGGAATCCGGCAAACAAGATCATAGAAATACATTGTATGAAGACTTACTTTCCTTCAGATCCATAGCTGTTCATACTGTCCTCTATCGATTCATGGCTTGCTTGGCGTACAGTCCGGCTCGGCATTTCAACAGCTAATCCAGTCTCTGTGCTGCGTTGGATCGCACCTTTAAGTTTCCGTCCGTCTTCTGAAACAAACGATAAGCAAAATACAATTTGAAGTTTGGTGTATAAATAAGGCGAGATATTAAGACCTTTACAACAGTATTGATAAAAAATAATGGTCACCTCTCACAAAAAAGTTAATGTGTGCATAAGGGCAGAAGGTCTACAACAAAGATCGCTAATGAATAATAATGAATAAAGGATAGTCAGGACAAGGAGAACTATAGAAGTTCTGAAGACTTCAAGGCGATTCAAGATGATCCAAAGTTGACTTAAGGCGTCCCAACCACCATAAAGAATAATCAAGACAACTATGGATGCAAGTTCCAGATCCTTAAAAAGTCATACACACTATATACCTAGATGTTTGGACATATCCTCCAGGAGTACTTCTGTTGTTCACCAGTAAAACCCAAAACCTGAATCTTAAGTTGAGCCTAACTTCTATATTCTTCATAACCTGGCTGGCGTTAGTCTTTAAACATACAGAGCTTGCATAGTTTCTGATGGTAAATTGCCAGGGTGTAGATAAATGTCCACGCTGTAGCACCAGGCCAACCACCATACGAGTGATCATGTTAGGTAAGAGCTGGACCTTTAATGCTCTTTTCATTGCCTGACATCACCTTTACCAAATGCTATATTCAACAAAATAATTTAGGAAATTCCAAAATAAAACAAAATCAATAAGCTGGGTTTGAAGTTATAATTTTTATAGGATTTAAAAAGCACATTTTTTTAACAAAATGAGTTCACCGGCGTAGAACACACAAAAAAAAGGGATGCTTGACATGCATTTTAAGGACAGAAGGGAGGCAGCAGCCGAATGCCCTATTTATGTCATTTTGAGTTACTTATAGCTTCCAAGGAAAAATAATTATTTCAACTCAGTTTTAAAATATGCAAGAACATCGCTGAAGTTAATACGGATCAGATAGAGACATATTGCGTTTTTTCTTTTGTGGAGCCTAATTATACGATAAAGGACATGCAAAAGAACCTTATAATATAGCGTCACCTGTTCACATTAAAGCCCCTGATTTATTGGAGTATAAAAATTATCTAATATATTAATATTGGAATATTGTAAAGACTGTTATTCTCATTCAGTATATTTTTTTTAAAAGAAAATTGTTAGGGCTTACTTGTGGCTAAACCCTACTTTATTGCTATGTGGGAGGCGGATCTCCCCAGCCTCTCTACTGCGGATGTTTGGGATCAAATTATCCACCTGGTCCATAAAGGGGCTATAGCTAGTAGGATACAGGAGGCTTCCTACAAACTTCTAGTCAGGTGGTACCGGGTTCCGCATGACTTGCACCGTTTTGTACCTCAGGTCCCTGACCTCTGCTGGAGGTGTCTGGTGGGACCCGGTACTTTCCTACACATCTGGTGGGAGTGCACACCTTGTCAAGCCTTACTGGGCCATAATCGAGCGGGTTGTGCGGGAGATTGGGGACCCGGGCTATATTTTGACCCCGGAAGCTGCTATTCTACACCACACTGATCTCTCTCTAGGCCAATATAAGAACTCTGTAACGTTTCACATATTGAGTGCTGCAAAGGCGGTCATCCCACGCTTCTGGAGGCAACAATGCATCCCTCCCGTCCAGGCATGGCTTACTAAGATGCAATACATCTCCTATATGGAGGAATTGGTTTGGGCTTCTAGGGGCAAGTCTCCTCAGTTTGAACGCAGATGGTTTTGGTGGAAACGATTGATCACTTCCCCTGAGTTTTCTAGTATCTTAGGCCTGCCTACATGAGTGATGGGGCCTTTCGTGCCGGGTGTGGATTGGGTTCCTTGACTCGCCTTGATTATAAGCCCCACTCATACCATTCATTGATCTCTCATCACGTATCAATATATTTGGAGCCTTGTAATTGGCGGTTCGTTGGTATGCGTCTTATTTTATTATATTTGTTTGTTTCATTTGTTCTCTTTTGTTTGAAGTATTATGCTCAATGGTCTTCTACTCCTAGATTGTATAATTTGTCATCCTGCCGCTATGGTATATTCCACTACTGTGCTTCCATTACGGGCGGATTCCGTGCACGAGTCGTTTATTGGGATCGGTGTTATCCTTTCTTTATGCAATTCCGCCTTTATGCTATTTGCTTGGGTACATTGTTTCTTATGTTCCCGCAGGCCTGGCTTTGTCTGCTTGCGGCATTCTATGTCATCTGGATGTCCTGCTTGTCCTACTATTCATTTGACTACTTTTGTGCATTTATTGCTTGTGCTACCTGTATGTGGAATTTGTTATCATCTGTACCATCAAAAAACGGAGTTAGTTGAAAAAAATTAACAAATTTCACATCACTGTGGAGTGAACCATTTAAAAAAATAATAAAAAAAAAAACAACGGTTTCTGTTTCTAAGACAAGCCATGGCCCCCCTACATCATGCTGTGCCCCCCCCAATTGAGACGCTGTACTTTTTTGTGTGTGCACTGACTGACGCGGAGGAGGGAGAGAGGGGAGCCAAGCGGTCCCTCAGGAATACATTTTCAGCAATCGCTTGGCGCCCCTCACTCTCCTCCGCGAGGCCTCTGTCTTGGTTGCAGTGCCGGTGCGCCGGGATAGGACGTTATTTACCGGCGTGAAGCAGCGCGCACCGCGGCAGAGCAGCGAGACAGAGGCCTCTCCCCCCATTACGCTCCAATATGATTCAAAATCAGTGGGAAGCAGCTTGGCAAAAGCTCTTAAACTCCAGCTATTTTCTTGATGAAATCAGCAAGCAGAAAAAAAGAATACGGTTTCTATTCTTACGACTGCTTCTTCTAACATGCGCCCAGAATAACCCATATCCACACACACAATAGATTGTGAAGGCAAATTTGGAAATGACTTTCATTGTTGTTACAACACGGGAAATAAAGACACGTTTTCCAAAAGATTTAACATAGATAAAGGTTTTGAAGCCACTGCCAGGAAATATCCAGGGCAAGAACTGGTGCCAGAATGACTACGGTTAATACATTTTATATATTATATTATATATTGCCATGCAGAGTACAAATAGATTGTAATTATGCCAGTCTGAGAATAGCGCATGGTTTGGCATTTAAAGAAAGAACATTTAAAAGTCTACAGGATCATGGCAAATGTTTGGCGTGCTGGGACGGCGCAGTGATGGAAACCTCAGCGCCCTAAAAGTCTCAATTTATTTGCTGCCCTATGGATGACACAGATTTACTCGGCATAAACATATCTGGCATTGCAAAAAAACATATTTATATGATGCCGAGGCAGATGGAGTTTAGGAAAATGTGCCTAATTCATCTTATTCTTGGATCGTCTCCATTCCAGTGGTACTGAATTAGAATCTGTCCTGGTAAACTTTTTAATTGGTGTAATAGCAGGCTGCTTACTTAAAAAGCACATTACATTTTTATAGTTTAAATTCCATCATATTTGGTTTTTTTTAGCCATCCTATAACAGTGCAGCGTTTTTTTCAAAATTTACCTTAACAAAAATAGTTGACTGCTGCCTTCATGCTGTAACAGGACAAATTATAATATCTCAGCCTGTAACGTCATTAAAGGATGTTCAGATACTTTATTTCACCGGTGGAAATTTAGATGCAGACAACCCTACAGGAATTAGACTACAGACAATAAGTGTCTTTTGTTGGGGTGGCATCACTTCCTGGGGCACATTATGGGTCTGAACATTGTATAGTGGGACCAGATTACAGCTTCATATTCTGGTCAATAGCGAGGCATTCAGCAGCACCGAAAACCCACCCCAGGGTGAACTGTGACCACGCTGGAGAACGGTCCAAAGCGCCATTGTGAGAGATTTTGCCTCTCGCAAGATAGCGCCGCCCATTTAAAACAAAAAAAATATTCCAAGAGGGTCTCTCCAGACCCTACTGAGAACTTTGGGTATAGGTATTGCATTCAACCACTCAATTCGATGGAGCCCAGCTTTCTATTCACAATTTGATTAGTAAAATATATTAAAAAACATTTTAAAAACCCATGTAGTTGCAATGAAACATAAAACAAAATCTAATATAAAAAAATATTTGTTTTTGTTAGCAAAGTTCTAAAATTAGCTCTGTTTCTTCCCAAAAATCCTGGCATGAGAAAGAAATTTAAAATACCAGCATTTGAGGGGTCTAGTTTAAAACAAGTGTATGGTTTGATGGGGTAAACAGAATTGGCCGGGTTCAAAGATGTCCCAAATGGGACATGGAGGTAGAAGAACCAGGTGTCAAAATTCCAATTGCAGAATCTATTTAACAGTTTTTTTTCATTGGCTTCACAAGTAAAATTGTCTTCTTTGTGAAACTTGCATTCCGGTTCTAACTATGATGCCTCGAGCCAGTGTCCCTATTCAAAGAAATGGAGGATATCACATTGCTAACACAGTATTAATATATTTCACTGCAAACAATACTAGTCCTGTAGGACATTTGCACATCTCCCAATATTTTAAATAGCCAAAGGGGATTCATATTTTAGGACTGATTTGAGTTATAGCGAAAGGGCACAGATTTGTCTAGATTGTGACCTATTGGGTGAAGACAGGAGAGCAACGTGGGTGATGGGTGATGTTCCCATCAACCTGATTTCAATTACTTGCAACTGAATGTTTTAAGTATAAGAGGCAGCTGTTACCCCATACGACCTTCTTTCCATGAGAAAGTAGATACAACTCTGCAGGAGAATAGAGTATTCTCAGTTGACCCAGACTTATTTATTCAGTTAATGTATGGTTACAATAAATACTACTGGAAAACATTATACAGCATTTTATAGCCTAATAATAATGTAACACAATAAATCAGAATTACTGCCTATGAATAAAAAGATGATACTGTAAAAAGCAAGCATGATAGATTTGTTTTAATTATGAAAGCACAACCAGTCTACATTTATATATTTTACATTCCCGTAGGGGAATACAATGTACTTTTGTGGTGGGACTTAATGCTCAATCTTACGGGTCATTTATATCGCCTGATTATATGGAGAGATTCAAGTAGAAAGATTAAAAAGCACTATGTATTTTTTTAAAGTTTATTTATTTTTAAGCAAGCAATGTGGGCAGTAATTAAACAAAGGGCGCGTGGCCTCGGCTTCCCCCTATGTATATCCAATAACAGGGGCCCGGGAAGGGCTGATTCAACAGTCCAGGACAGGAGGGGCATTCACACACACACACATCTAGATACCGGCACGCTCACACACACCAACACAACTAGACATTCAATACTAACACAAATTCAACACTATGCACACAAACACACACACGCCCAGACACACACTCTGACAAAGGCACGTGTTCATATACTCACATACCCAGACACACACTAACATAGGTGAACAAAATCATGTTTACACTAAAATACCCACAGACATATACATTCACACACATACCCAAGGACTTAACGCATCCAGACAGACGCATCCTAACATCGTTAAGCCTCAGCTGGTCTTTGATGCAGCTCACCTGGCAGGCTGGTTCACTACTCTTACCTTTTAAATTAAGGAGGTAAAAAAAGGTCTGGGGGTTGGAACTTCCCGCTTTATCCCTAAAACCGCATTCTGTCTTTGAGGGGACATCGCCTTGGATCCGCCAATGTACCAGGCAATCCCATAGGTGCCAGGAAGGGATATCTAGTTGCCATGGTGACCCAGGATTTGTCGAGCCCCATTTTAAAGAAATGTATAGTATCCATATTCTTTTCCAGGAGTAAATGAGAGTTTTAAGTTATTACAAAAAAGATTAAATACAAAATTGAGACTAGATGGGCTATTGTCAAATTCTGTTTCTCTATATTTAAAAAGATACCTGGCAATCATATACATATATAATAATATATAATATATATATATATATAAATATATCAATAAAAAAGTCTATTTAAAATGTTCCGATAATTCTAAATACAAAAGGCACTGGGGAGTAAAGTGGCTGTGCAGAAAATATTAATGTTCCCTAAGCATCTGTCAGGCTGTAAGAAAGCGGTGTTAAAAATATACCAGAGGTGTCCTACATTCTTTACAGCCGAGCACCTGAAAGTCTAGCACTTCATAAATAAAAATTAAAAATAGAACCGTGAGATTTCAAGCGATCGCTCATATTGTAACCGTATTGTTCTGCCTAAACCTTAATCCAGATTATTACGGAATAAAAAAAAAAAGTACAGAATCAGCGTGCGGGGACGATGTTACTGCGTGGGTTGAGGAAACCAATTGGCGATCGCTGATCCATTTCTATAGACCAGTATGTTACTCACACAGTGTACAAAATACCGGAAATATCCAAAATAGCATCACGCATTCATTAAAATAAACAAAAATCAGGATTTCCCGCTGTATGGGATTAAAAAAAAAGCAGTAAACCAAACATTACTAAAGCGCCATAAATTTAAAGCAAATCTGTCAATTTTTCCACTTGACCGCTCTCTACACTAAATTAAACCAAGTCATGCGGTTTGTACTAAATAATAATAATAATGATAATAAATACATATGTATTAAAAACATTACACGTAAAACATGCTGGAAAAAAAATAGTTCCTTTTCTCATGATCTGCATGATTATTGTACTTTCCGTTATGCTTAATTTGCCGATTGGTTCCGGTAGCCTTTGTAAGGATGGCGAGAAGGAGAGACGGCACCGGAAGTCACAGATAATGCCGTAGTCTTCTGCAAGGGGAACTTTTAAATTTAATACCAAAACAAGTTACACCAACGTACAAACGTGAACTATGAGCTACAGATTTTAATAAATTATGTATGGCAATAGTTCTGAGTTTAATATAAACTCCTCTATAGGTCACTGGTCATATAAATTAAAAATGAGACACTGAGTACGTTCCAGATGGACTGACTTATACACAGCTGCAGCTCTTGTAACTTGTACTTAATTAAACTAGAAGTAGGCCAGTTTCTTGACTTAGATCTGGAAGTTGTAAAAAAGTTCAGTTCCTTTTTTGGTGTCAATTGATAAGAGAAAAGTGTTTTGAAACATTTAAAAAAAAAAGCCTTCGTATTGAAGGAGGCGTTTTTCGCTTAAAACAGCTCCACGTCACAATCTAAGATATAAAACGTGATGGAGGTCCAGTTGAAGACACCACATTTTCAGTTACAGAAATATATAGAATTGTGTTTCTCAATCTTCAGAGTAATAGAATAATACTCTATACAAAACACAGTATCCAAACGAGGGACTCGCTTCCTGGGCTGCTGAGAAAGATTTCAGGCCAGTACTTCCATCATTTGGGTTTTTTCCACATTTGGCCGCCATTTGTTTTGGACCGGACCCTGCATATTGGGTACGCCGTCTGGTAGATGTGGTTTGGTCTGTTTTATTCCCTGGGACATGCCCCACATGCTGAGCATTGCCAGCTACCTCCTGACTTTATTGCTGATCTGAAAGGAATAAAAATTCTGATATTTATGTCAAAATTATTTCATACTTCAATGATTCCTTATTGCCTTAATGTCACTTTGTAAGGATAAGACATGGCATTTTTTCCTGTTGCAATCAATGTGATGATACTATTCAATTACTTCAGCATTAAATTCAGCCCATTTTGTCTTCATCTGATCCATAATGTATTAGAAATGAAGCCATGACAGAAGCAGAATTATATTTGTTTATCCACAATGGACGATAGATCATTACTCAAAAGCAGCTTTAGAAAACCATGAAGACGGGACGTGCTATGGATATTCCACATTGACAGTAAGAAAAAAGAATCACTTAGGTAGAATCAGACATGCAAGGAATATAAATGATGTGTAATTCCATATCATTTGGGTTTTGTGTGGAAAAAGGCAGATTGTGGTGATTTACATTAAAAGAGGCTTACTGAACAGATCCTACGCACAACCCCTGAATATAAAAGTGCTTTGAAGATTTATTTTCAGTGCCTACACTTTCACTTGAACAAAATTAGAGATATCTGAAATCACCGCTCTCAAAACATCGCATGAACTCAGAAAACCATATGACAGCCGGTAATGTGTATTTGCTATATTTGCATATCTCTATAGAAGAAGACTCTTTAGTCTTTCTATACAGGCTCTTTGGTGATGGAGAAAGATGGCCCAAACCATCCCCACCTCCGTCCTCATCCTTAAACACAGGCAGCTAGGTTTGGACACCTGAAATGTTGAGGTATGCCAGTCTGATGAGTGAATCAAGACTGAAAGAGGCATATACAGACATTTTGGACAATGCTATGCTTCCATTTTTGTGGGAACAGTTTGGTGAAGGCCCTTTTTTATTCCAACATGACTGTGCTTCAGTGCACAAACCAAGGTCCATAAAGGCATGGTTGAAGAAGTTGACCGGCCCGGACAGAGGCCTGACCTCAATCCCATCGAACACCTTTGGGATGAACTGGAATGGAGATTGTGAGCCAGGCCTTCTCGTCCAACGTCAGCACCTGACCTCACAAGGGCTCCTAGTGGAGTTCATGCCTTAACCGGTCAGGGCCATTTTGGTGGCAAAAAAGGGGACCTACACAATACTAGGCAGGTGGTCATAGTGTTATGGCTGATCGGTGTACAGATTTTTATTCTCAGTAGGGAGTGCTGGATTTCTGATGTGCACACTAGAGAGCTGCTTGAGCACTTAAAGTTTAGGGGTTTTTGTCCATACTTTAGTTCCACTCATGCTACCGATGCTTGACCCACTATGTTTTAACATAAAATTATTAAATTTTCAGGTACTAAAGAGAACAGTGTTGATGTATTGCAGAAAATGCTGCTATTCCACAAACAAACAAACATTAATCCTAATTATAATACAAGCTACAGGCATCAGGCTTTCCTAATACCCCCCGTTTAACATGATTTATTGGCAACAGGTCAACAGCAGTCATGCTTATTATGGACTAATTGATACTAATGGCTCAAGATGTGTACTTTTTATCTCTGCATTGTGCTGTAATACAAACCACCACTTTGTGTAATTCAGTTACAGGGTTTGGATGTCTCATTCTCCCATGAAAGATGTTAGCAGAATATAAAACATGAAAAAAACGTGAAATCACTAAAGCACAACAGAGCCATTTATCTCAATTACAATATTTAATCAACACAAGTACCTGTTCTCCAAGATTTCACACAACTGCACTGAATGTACTTATCTGAATGGTTCTTTAGCGGCCTCTTGGACTTTGTAAATAATATCATTACTGTTCTCTCAAACTGGTTGCGATGCAAATCAATAAATCCTATAAAATGCCAGTGCGTATAATAGTGAAGTATATGTATGTTTTGGTTCATTCAGCTCAGTGAAGACTGCATCATTCAAAACGTTCCTGCGCATAAAACCATACGTCGGATTGTGTACAGAACGAAAATGGATAATGGAAACGTTGCTGGTAAAGTAGCTAAAAAGTTATATAAGACTGACAGCCAGGGGCGTAACTAGAAACCTCAGGGCCCCGGTGCGAGAATCTGTTAAGGGCCCCCCCAACCCATCTATTCCTTTCTCACGATCTACCCTCTCTCCCTACCCCCTTCTCACAATCTACCCTTGCCTCCCTACCCCCCTTCTCACGATCTACCCTCTGCCTCCCTAGCCCCCCCTTCTCATGATCTACCCACTCCCTCGCTACCCCCCTTTGTAGGTAACTTACCATCAACTCCTGTGTTGGGAGCATGAGGTGTTTGTTTTGGGTGCCGGCGCTTCACTACTGAGCGCTGGCATATGACGTCATATGCCGTCGCTCAGCGTGAACCGCTGGCACCCGAGACAAACGCCTCACGCTTTCAACACTGCACTCTTGGCAGCGCTGAGGCCGGCGGCGGCGGGAAGCAGAGGAGTCCTGGATTTCTGTCAGTCAGGGGGGCCCAAGCAGTCGTTTTCAGCAACCGCTCGGCACCCCTTGGGCCCCCCTGACTGGCAGAACTCCAGGGTCCGGTCGCAGTCGCGACCCCAGTAGTTCCGCCACCGCTGACAGCTGTATGATCTGAACATTCAGCCGACAGGCCCAATAATATATTAATACTTTCTTAGAGAAAGCAAAACAAAAAAAAGCAACATTTTGGCCAAAACATTGCTTTTTTGTTTTGTTTTGCTTTCTCTAATAAAGTAACCTAAGGATTTTAAGCTGTTTGGAGTGTTGTTTCACACATATCTGGATGTGTGCGTTTGTGCGAGAGTCAGGAAGCGTGTGTGTGACCTCCCGAGGTCAGGCAATGGATCCACCCCTGTTAAGGGTCTTAAGAAAAGGTGAATAAAGTGATTATTTTGCAGAAAGTGTCCATGCTACTTGTTGCTATAGCGATACGGCAAATTTTAATATTTGCACCAGAATTATTTTTATACCTAACCCATAGTCTTACCTTTTTTGTCTGGTTTAATGCAGTACTTTAGTGCAAGGTCCCTTTGGATTTATTTGAATTTAACTTAAATGTTAAACACTGTATGACCAGTTTTATTAAAATCAGGATCATTCATAAACCCGGCTGCAATGTACGCCAATTTATATTCTTTTCTCCACTATAATCTATTTAAATCTTACCCAGTTTTCATCAGACTCCAACAAGTTTAGACAAGCGTAGGTAATTTTCATTTTATTATCTCTTCAGCAGCTGTTACAGTATTTGAACGCCGTTTCCAATCCACTGAGCAGAAAGTGGGTTACGAACTCATCCGACAGGTACATTTCTCAGTATTTCATACTTAATTGGCTGAATCCTAAGAATTAAGTGTTTGTAAAGCCAATTAAAATTATTTTTAATAGCTAAACACTCAACATGTATATTTAATATGAAATAAAAAATGCGCATGGATTCTTTGGAAATGTACAAAGAAAATACAATATAAATGGACTACCATTCACAAATGGGATATAGAAGCCAATAAATTTACAAATATCATTGTGAGATTGACAATCAGACGGTGTCACACTCGTAACATCGGCATGTACGATTAAACTCGGGCTTCAAAACAAAATAAAACTGGTCCACGGTGGCCATTTGGCTAATAATCAAGTTACTACAGGCTTCGACAAAGGCAATTTGGCAAGATATATAATCAAATTGTTACTCCTGACAAGTTAGGGGTCAACGAGTTTTAGCGCCATAGATATAACAGTCAACAAGCCAGGCAGTCTTTCACACCGACGTTATAATACCATCTGATCTCAAGTTACATCATGACAAGCATGGGCTTATATTTTATGGTCTTTTTCACATTTAAGATATACGACTGAAATAATATTACACTGGGTTACATTGCTCGATAACCATGTACTGCTTTAGAATCATGTATATCATCCAACGCTAAATCCAGTATCGCAGCTCTTACAACGCGTTTTTCTGCCAGCTTGGGTGCGCTGTGAATGTGGTGTGTGATAAATTGTACACCGAGTATTTTTGTGCTACTTACATACTACTAGATGATTCAGTCCTTCAGGATGGAATGGATACAATGAATTATACGCCATTTAAAAATACAAATACTAAAACCGCAATCAAAAATAAAAAAAATAAAATAAATAAAAAAGTCACTGCATGTGCACAGCTAATATATTGATCCGCTTACCAGCATGCAAGATCAATCGTCTGGTCCCTTCTAAACGTGTCCAATCCTCTCTCCCCGTAAATACAAAAAAATAAAATAAAAATGTTTTTATAAAAAGAATCCAACATACATTTTAAATAAAAATGGTACTTTAATGGTAATTTAAAGTACATGTTCCCTTTGTGATGCTACTTGTCATCCAAGACTAAAATATACAGCATTTTCTTGACATGGTGTTCTGAACAGCGAAGAAGCAAACCTTACATCTTCTCAGGCAGAATCTGTCCCTCCGGGACCTGAATAGCCTACATTTATAATAAAAAAATAGCACTAGCCCCATAAAACAGCATCAACGAAGCAACCGCGGATACCTCGCTGCTATAAGAAGCGTTAAGGCAGAAGACCTGAGGATGCTAACCAAATACCGTGGTTACCAGACGTTTCATAGGAGTCTTTTGGAGATGTAAAAAATATATAATCTGAAAATATTTGTTCATTGGGTGATATACTTTATGATACAGAGACAGATGTCAAGGAGTACATAAGTATTTTTTAAAAAATATCATAAAACTGAATCAAAATAAATTGTTTATTTAAAGGTTTATCCTCTAGTCAAATGAATGGCTTTTTTTGTTGAATATTTTGGCAAGGGGGAAAAAAAAAAGAAAAAACCTTTAGCATTAGCATGTTATATCCGAGCATTTATTTTTGATACAGAAGAAACACAGAATGTGACAGCAGATAACCATTCACCCCGTGCAGTCTGCCCATCGTTCATGCGCTAAACTCCGAGACCATAATCAATCCTTGCTCTTGCCATTGGTGGGGGAGGATATTTTGCCCCCTGGAAAAAAATCTGCAATAAATATCTGTAAATCTGTCCTATGTGAATACATTTTCACCACCCATACTCTATAGACTTTTTTTTAATGCATCCATTGCATTGTGATAAGGCAGAGCCTATAGATCACGTATTATGTGATTTGATTATATAAAGATTATATACGGATGACTACAAGGCACCTGCATGCGCTTTGGCAGAGACCGTAGGCTGACTAAGACATATTGACCTACGTCGACAAACATTTGTCATGCTTTAGCTTAGCAACTGAGAAACCTACATTTTATGCATGTCTAAAATGGCCTTCTTTATAGAGATTGTTAAAAAAAAAAAAAAAAAAAAAAAAAAAAACAACTTATCTGATTGCTCACTGCTAATAATACTCATAGAAAACACTTAGCACATGGAAGTCTAACTGAAACAATACATATGATAAAAAAAATGTAAAAGTTACATGTGTATATCCTAGAAACCAAATATAAAAAATACACAATAAATCCACAAGATTCTATTTGTGGCTGCTGATTACATATCCACTGAACACTTCTATAAGACTTGCCAAAAGATATAAGATCCACAACATCTCATTTTTTACCTCCTATAAACTATAAAGTATGAGTTATCAAGGCGAGAATATCAAAGTAATATTAATGACTTTTGTAACGCATGGCATAAAAAGTTGGACTTAGAAACAATAACATGAATGGATGTAGAACATGCTGGTACAGAGAAAAGAGCCCTTGTAAGCTTGCAATCTATTAGGTGGTTAAGGGGGGGGGTCGAGAGAGAGAGAAGCAAGCGACTGCATAGGCATGGATGATTTGATTGTAGGGTAGAGGAACACAAGGTAGGGCAGGTCATGATGTATTAAGATAGGATAGATGGTATGCATCTTAACAGGTGGGGTAAGTAAGTAAGTGTTTGAGACTAGAAGTTCCAGAGAAGATGCGAGATCCAGAAGACGCAGAATTAGAAGAATCAATAATGGATGAGGAGAGACTCAAGCTGTGTGCAGAACAAAGAAGAATAATTAGAGATAACAAAAAGATAGGGGGTACTGGGTGATGATTCGCAGAGTGGGGCAACAAATGCAGAACAACAATGTGTAAATATTCCGGCACCCTGGACAACGTGACTGCATTGCACACTCATATTACAAGCCGGCCTCATGTGGTGTTCTAGGCAGCGAACCCCGTCATCTGTATGTAGATAATCCTCTGCCAGCCATGAATCTGCAGTCATTCTGTACATTGTACTCCATATCAATACTAATGATCATCAAACAAATCTCTCATGAGCAGGAAGCAGCGCCTATTAGACAAGAGTTATGTATTCTGTCCCATTTCACGACTTAATATGAGGTGAAATGCAACAGAAGCGTAAAACATTCAACATCCATGGCATTGATTTGCATTATAAAAAAATGTCTGTCAGTCTCTGGCATCCAATGTATTTCACCTTCACAGAAGTACTGCTTTTTTTGCTGTTAGCAGTATGAAACGTTCCTTTTTTTGGATGAAAAGAGAAAAAAAGGATCCATTGACATTTTAAATATTGAGACAGGGTTTAAGAGACATTTTACACAATGAAAGGCTTGAAAATCTGAAAAACACTTGAAAGCCCTTAATCATTTTAAAAGGATCATCAATGTTATTGGATTGAGACGACCACAGCTGAGTTCACGATAAATGCCTGTATTTTCCATTAGGCTTCTATGGCTTCAGATATCACAGGAGTCTGGATTTTAACATGTTATAAGATTATTATTACATGGCCAGTGTAGAGACCGAGTTGGATGCTGCTGATTTTTAGCCAGGTCAGACACAAGTGCCTTTACCTCAATCTCAGGTAAGTAAAAAAAAAAACGAAAATAAGAAAACGATGCCATGATCTAAAGAAATTGAAGAACAGATGAGAAACAGTCATTGGCATCCATCAGTCAGGATACAAAGCCATTTCTAAGACTCTGGGCAAACCCCAGTGAAAAACATTCTATACAAATGGAATAAAATTTGTGGTGAACCTTCCCAGAACAGCCTACCAGTTCCTCCAAGAGCTCATCGACAACTCATCCAGAAGGAAAGAAAATAATCATGTAAAGAACTGCAGGCCTCATTGAGTTAAGGTTCGTGTTCACAATTCTACAATAAGAAAGAAAGTATCCAAAAACTGCATCTATGGGACGGCAAGGTGAAAACCACTGCTGGCTAAAAAGAAAGCTTGTCACACATTTACCCCAAAAATATGTTAATAAACCCCAAGACTTTTGGGATAATATTCTATGGACGGATGAGTCAAAAATGGAACTTTTTGGAAGACATGACTACATCTGGCATAAAGATAACACAGCATTCCAAAATAACATACCAACAGTCAACCATGGTTGTGGTCGTGTGCTGCTTCAGGACGTGGACAAGTTGACATAATTGACGGCACCATGAAGTCTACTCTACACCAAAATCATGCCATCCGTTTACGACACAAAGCTCAAGTGCAGTTGGGTTATGCAGCAGGGCAATGATCCAACAAGCAAGCAAGCCCACCTGAATGAATAAAGGTTTTGGAGTAGCCAAGTCAAAGTCCTAACTTGAATCTGATAGAGATGCTGTAGAATGTCCTTAAAAGTCAGTTAAACCGTCCCAATCTGGCTGAATTAAAAACCATTCTGCCGAGAAGAGCGACCAAACTTCCTCCACAGTGATGTAAAAGATCATTTGAGATCAAAAAGACATCATTGCTACCTAAATGTTTGATCGCAGTTATTTTTTTTTTTTTTACATAAAGTGATAAAGGTTTTGATTAAACTGATAACAAATAAGCAAAAATAGAAGAAAATTGGGAAGGGGACCATTTTTTTTTGGAACATTACATATAATACATACAGTGCTGTGAAAAGGTAATTTGCGCACGGTGGGGCATCTTACTGAGGTGCAGCGTGAGCACAAGCTCATAGAACTGGGGGGGGGGGACTGGACACATCGGCAGGTTTTTCCTCTTTAAAATAAAGTACAAATAAATTTCAATGTAAATGTTCAATGTAAAAAAAAAATTAAAAAAATAATAAGTATCTTGGAGTCTCTATTATCCAAGGGGGGACAGTTAGTACCCTCTTCCTCATCCCATAGTGACTAAAGTCGGTCCTTCAGCCTGTATTCACTGCATACATTATGAATGCGTTATGACTTTCATTGGCCAAATACGAAGGACCAAGAACATTGCTGGACAGCACTTATAAAGCAGACTTTGTAACTTAATTGGATTTCATTGAAGGTGGTGAGGTTTTCCTCGATTAGATCTGCAGTGGTTTAGATTTGGAATCAGCACATCGTTAGAAGATATGCTCGCTAAATGCGTACAGGGCTTTGAACTCACCATACACACACACACTGTTGGGTTGTGCTACCTAGTGTTCCCTGCGACTCCGGATTGTCTGATCTCCCTGCTGCTTCTCTGGTATCCTGACCCTGGCTTTGGACCTCGACTTTGCTGGTATCCTGATTTTGGCTCCTCTACTCGCTGACCCTGTCTGCCAGAACCCTGACCACTCTCTATCCTGCAACCCCGGGCACCTCACCAGTAATTATCGGTAAACGGATATTTACCTAGAATAGATTTATCACCAACATCCAAGGGCAATGTACAGAGCCTTAAAAAGGGCCAGGCCAAGTTTTCTTATTTAAAATGTAGTCTTTAAAACGCAGGAAGTATCCCTGTGTGCTCAGTAACCCTTATGATGTATTTGCTTGTCAGAATAAGGCGTATAAATATTAAAACAGCCGCGTGTACATTCTTTAAAAACAGAAAACTCATTTGCTACCTAATCAAGGTCTTAGCCTACCGATTTGAAAAATGTCACAAAATATTTATCTGAAAGCGCTCAGGCATTGAATCCGTCCTGCAGCTAAGCTTGTTGCAGAGGCTGGACATTTGTTTTAAGGCACTTGGCATTTTGTATTGGTAATTCCAGTACGAGAGAACAATATTCATTCTGTATTCCAAACTTCAGTCATGAGGGGTATAAATCCTGAACACTCAGGCACAGAGGAGACAAATGAGATTATTAAAACAAAGCACATTATTCCTGATCAGCAGAAGCCAGAATCAGGGCACATTTCAACTTCATTGAAACCTCGGGTATTTCACCACAGCTGAAGGTCATAGTGGGCTGATGACATGTATGATACACACGCTATATATACATATACATATTATATAACATGCACACACGATATTATATATAACATACACAATTATTTTTACTTAAGATCGGCACCCCCATCTCTGTTATATAAAGAGTTCACGGCACCGTTTAAATTTTTTTGGAGGCTAATCCAATGTCAGTCTTATGTGGCAGCCAAGCGGGGTGTTGAGCGCATGCAATTCTGTGTGTGTACATAGGCGTAAGGGCATGCACTTAACTTTGTATAGCTCAAAGAGTAAACTACTACTTCCGAGCTCCTCTTCCCTAGTTCTGAAACCACCGTAACACACAACTTACCAACCATTTCTCTTCCCTCAATGTATCTTTTAAAAAGTAGAGTTCTCCCTAAACCCATAAAATAACCAAGGAGCGCATATACATGAGGAGAAAAAACAAAAACAACACTAATAGTGCAATATGTATATATAAATGAAAAATAAAAAAGGGGGTGTAAGGTCCACTCACAAACTTGTTGAATAAATCAGGCTCATCAGGATTCGATAATATCAGAATTTAATATCTTCAAAGTTCTATAAAAATAGACAAAAGACCACAAATGGTGCAGAATCTCAAGCAAATCCGAGTAGAGGAAGGTCTGGATGCACTTACAGTTATTGCACGCAAAATTTGATTTCTTCTCCTGAGGAAGCCAGTATAGCACTGGCGAAACGCGTCGAGAGAGCCGACAATACTATTTTCGAGAGAGGACTTTATATCAGTGGGTGCTGGGATTTCGTTTTCATTTGCGCTTTTGCACACTTGGAACAGAGTTGTGCCTGCAATAACTGTAAGTGCATCCAGACCTTCCTCTACTCGGATTTGCTTGAGATTCTGCACCATTTGTGGTCTTTTGTCTATTTTTATAGAACTTTGAAGATATTAAATTCTGATATTATCGAATCCTGATGAGCCTGATTTATTCAACAAGTTTGTGAGTGGACCTTACACCCCCTTTTTTATTTTTCATTTATATATACATATTGCACTATTAGTGTTGTTTTTGTTTTTTCTCCTCATGTATATGCGCTCCTTGGTTATTTTATTGCTTTGCTGATCACCTTGAGGAAGAGTGTTTTTTGGAAGCTGCGATCTTGGGGAGTATTTATTCATTTATTGATATTTTTTCACTTTGCACGTGGAATTTTGTTTTTTGGTTTCTTGGTATATTCTCCCTAAACCCTGCAGAGTGTTTGGGACAGAACACACATCATAAATAGCAGAATAAGGCTTACTATGTATAAATCAATGGTAAGGCCGCACCTTGAGTATGCTGTGCAATTTTGGGCACCTTTTCTAAAGAAGGATATCATAGCACTAGAAAGGGTGCAGAGGCGGGCTACAAAATTAATAAAAGGAATGGAGCACTATAGTTATGAAGAAAGGTTAACTAATTTAAATCTGTTTAGTTTAGAAAAACGTCGCCTCAGAGGGGATATGATAACGTTATATAAATATATTCGGGCCAATACAAATCTGTTCATAAACAGGACTATGCATAGGACACGCGGTCATGCGTTTAGACTGGAAGAAAGGAGATTTAGACTAAAGCAGAGGAAAGGGTTTTTTACAGTAAGGACAATAAGGATGTGGAATTCTCTGCCAGCAGAGGTAGTTTTATCAGAGTCTGAACAGACGTTTAAACTGCGACTGGATGGATACCTGGAAAAACATAATATTCGGGGATATAATCTTTAATTATGGGGATACAGCTTATTGATCCAAGGAGAAATCTGACTGCCATTTTGGGGTCAAGAAGGAATTTTTTTTCCCTGGTTAGTGCAAAATTGGAAAGAGCGAAGCCGGGGTTTTTTGCCTTCTTTTGGATCAACAGCAACAAATTATCAGATATAGGAAAGGCTGAACTTGATGGACGCATGTCTTTTTTCAGCCTATGTAACTATGTAACTATGTAAATGGTAAAGAAACAAGTCAGTGAAAAATTATATGATTCTGATTTTAAGTATCGCACGTTTATTTTGAACATGCTAGCCCACAATAAAGTTATAAGACGTTCCCACCCTCAAAACCTGGCTGACTACTCGCTACAAAAGACAGGACAGAGAAAGATAGTTAATTGAAGCATAAAATAAGATTACACTTATAACGGATGGTGGAAAACCAAAGGGGCCGATAACAGATTAGAAGCGAGCTACATACTGTATAAAACAAGAGAGTTAACACACTAAACCTGCTGATTAAGAGATACACTGGGGCCAGTCAAAAGATTTTAGCATTTTCTATATGTCCAGATAACCGAATGTTAAGGACGGAGCAAACCCATGTAGAAATAAGAAGTCTTATTTATTATTCAACCCACCAACACTGAAGATATATGGTTATCACAGACACAGAAATAACCCTCATCAACTACAGAAGAGATCATTTGTTAACTACTCCCAGAAATGTCATGTAAATTAATATTACATCATTTACATGCATGAGATTAACCAAAAATGTTATGTTTAATATAGTTATTGTTATAAAGCTATATGACAACAGCCTTATTAAATTTTCTCCAACAAATTAGTAATCAGAAGTATTTTTCATCTTGTTTCAGAGAGGAATATACCATATTGTCCAGATTAAAGGCTGCATTTCCCCCCCTCTAAATGTAAATCTTTAAATTAGGGGTGTGGCCTATAATCTGGGATTAGATATTTTCAATGTCCCGCTACCTTATCCATAGACCACTTCCGTTTCCCTGTCTCCTATCACTGGGCACCACTTCTTCTCTTATATCTTCTTTTTCTGTCTTCTTTCTTCTATCGTCAGCTGTCTGTCTTCACTAGCGACATACTTCTGCAAAAGGGCGGAGCTTCTGGACACCCCTGTTCCCCCGACTCAACTCTTTTGCTTTAGTACCTTAAGAAGCTTACAACCTTTGCTCCTAACTCTCTCAGCCATCATCCTAATCAAGCCATCTGAACGGCCAACAACCTCTACAGATCACCCGGACCCCATCAACTCACCTCTATCCAAGCAGTCATGTCCTAATATTTCACTTTCCCCTCAACCACTGTCTAGATTACAAGGATGGCAGGAGCAGGGCCAGCGCTATATTAATAAATGTTATGTGATGTAGTAGAGAGATGAACCCCAAAAAGGATGGTGTTTCTCATGAAAGCATTTTTTTGCTTGACTGGTGATAGGGGACATGTCAAAAAGACCAAACTGAGACCCGTCAAACATAATCTTAATGTATAAAAATTTACAATATTCGTAGACAGTGATACTTAAATCATTTTACATTGAAGACAAATAGGTAGGCAGATCTTCGTATATAATATACACACCCACAAAGCTTTAAATTCACATATTATAAGTGGCAGAAATGAGGCTAAGAACAATCACACCGTTTCTCCTAGGTTAATACAAATGTTTATAACATGCTTGGTTACTGTTGCACAAACCTGGAAACACATAATTGTATTGATTGCATTCATTAGGTAGGTCGCAAGCAAACTCTTGAGGCAGACAGAAGGATAGTCTCATTTTAGATGAAGGTTAAAGATTAAGCAGGGGCATTATATTATATATATATCACACACACACACACACACCGGTATTATATCTATCTCATGTTCTATAAAAAAACAGCTGGATTCCGAAGCCATATCCGACTCAGTGACTCAGTGCCATATTTGCTCTGTGCCGTTACACTGCATTTGCAGCACTTCCAGTCCCAGGGGAAGGGGGCGTTGTCTTGGTAATTGACATATGTTCACCCTACAGATGACATTATCCGACAGCCAATAGCCATCAAGCTGCAGACACTGTAGCTTCCTGTCGGGCCTATCAGAATAGCAAACATACACATTTTAATCTTATATTAGGTTTTTAAAATTATCTTTTGAACCGACAGCAAATCAATTCCTGCGATACCTTTTTCTGCTAATACAGATCAATTTATGAAATGTGCTTAACCCTTTTAAAGCCATATAACTAGGTGACCTTTCTAGCGTGAACACAAATTGTGTTCTCCTTAAGTGTTAGTATCTATAGGTAATTCTACCGACACAGCGCATTATAGATATATAGATTTTGTTAAAAAAAAAATTAAAAAAAAATAGTTGAAGCAACCTAAAGGTAAATTTTCAACCAGAGGGTATAATAATAATAATAATAATTTAATAACAATAATATCCTCCAGCATATATCCATAGGTTTCTAAAAGTTTACTGGACTACAATATATGTTGATGATTATTCTTCCTTCAACTCAGGTTAGCAATTAAGATCATTAGTAACACAATTCACCACCAGAGTGATCTTCTGAAAAATCTTGCCAAATGGGAAGCAACAACAAAAACCCCATAGTTATTACAAATGACACGTATGTTATGTATTCCTATAATTCCACCAGTTTAATAAATCACAGCACAGGCACAGATGGGAGAAATGGGAGTTAATGCACTGCCAATACATACATTTCTGAAGTGCATTAGTTAACACATTTTTAGCCATCATTTCCATTGCTGAGCAGCTGCCCTGGACTTATTGTCAGGAGCGGTCACAATATTAGGGGATCTTCATTTTACATCATTGTATAGAAGTATAGCAACTACTTCGTAAAAAAGCAATAACCTATTATAAATATATATATTATTGCAGAAGAATAAAAAAAAACTATATTGTAGGTTACACTAGCAAAATGAATGTGGAAATATTTATATATATATATATATATATACACACACATTATATGCTTAAACAACAAAACTTGCAACATTTTGCTGTATTACTGGTAATCTGCAAAAATGTTTACGTTGTGCAACATTTTATTAAACAGGCAATGTGTTTGCTTATTGAATAAAAGTGGCATTTTATGCATTCCAGATATTACATGGTATGAATTATTTTAGAATCTATAATCAAGATCGCATTGAAAGGTGAAATATTAAACGTTTTTGAGCATTAATATTTCTCAGTATATTATTTTTTGCTGTGTATGAATGTAATATCAGCATAACCGCTTGGGTAAGCAATTCAACAAGACACAGGGGTTATAACAACCTCACAAAGGTTAGCTCAGCGGGGGCTAGTTATAAAATGTTCTTTAACTGTTTAAGCAAAATGTTAAGATATTCTGGAAAAGCTTGTTAGAAAAGCTCTGTATATGTGCACTTTTTGGACTATAGCTTGCATCAGTGTCTAACGATAGGCGCAAGCATTAAGCCCGACTCTACTGAGCGCTCAAACATTTCTATTTAGTGAACTACTACATATTCCAACAGGTAAAAACAAACAAAACAAAACACAAAACAAATAATCTTATGTTCTCAAAGGACAACCACTTTTCGGAGGCTTAGACGGTTATCTGTATGGAGATTTTTGGTGATGATGATGATGAGGCCATAAACTTCACCCTGGAATTTCTGATTAGATGATCACTTGTGATCTAGTCTTCATAGAACGTGCCATAACAAATAAACCAATAGATGATCAAGCTTCTTGATAGAAATCAAGTTCTCAATCTCTAGGTGAAACATACACATGCTGGTAATGGACCATACCAACTCCGATAATCAGATTATTTTGTCACTGTGTCACATAATATATTACATTATTATTATTATTATTAGTAGTAGTAATTATTATTATAAAAATGAAATAAAAATATTAAAAATCTCAGTTGAAAAAGTCTAAAATCTTTTAATTTAAAAATGAATAAGGAAAGGAAGGTTGCAACTTGTAAAGGGGAATGATAGATGCACAGAATCCTCGATGTCTGATAAAGCATTTCCTTACCCCCGTCTTCTTCATCGAAGGAGTTCATGCATGGGAAGTAGATGGCCAGAGCCTCAAATGATGCGGACAGGCTAATCCGGCTCTGTGACCTCTCCATGAACATGCCTGGGGCGCCCCCGGGCTCTGAGTGGGGCTTGGGCAGTTTGGCCGCCCCATTTTTCACTCGGAGCACCGCACGAGGCGTCTTGGCAGCTTACGGGGGTCCCCAAATAGAGAGAAAAGACGCCTATTATATGCTGCACCCCAACAAGTGCCAGACAGTACGGCAGTCCGGAGGATACCCCTTGTAGATGTTGCATTTACAGAAGCAGGGAGTCCAGCTGTGTGCAGGTGCACCCTCCGCGCCCTCCACGACCTGGACAACAGGTACGGCAGATGTGATCCCGGGGAGTGGAGTTCCGTGCAGCCGCCGCCGTCCTGCTCTCTATCGCTCGCTCTCTACTTGCAAAGGAATCGTCGGCTGACTCTTCATTCACAGAGCGCTGTCAGGTGGGGGCTGAATGAAGTCATTATTAGGATGTAATTCAGCCAATGAGAACGAGCGCAGGGTGTAGAGGGGCGTGTCCAATAAGCGGCAGAGCGGAGGATGAGACAGAGTGGGTCAGCGGTAAATTTAGAGCATCTTTACCTTTGGGAAACACCAGATAGCCATTGGCTGCACGTTATTTACGGAATATTCTATAATCCACGAATAGAAGAATCTGAAAATATATATATTTTTTAGGAAAATCACTTTTCCCCTGTTATATGTATAATGACCCCTGGCTTCACAGAAATGCTTAAGTATATCAAGGAAACCACAGAATTAATTGCAATTATCTATTTATTGTGTGCGGTCATTCACTATTCTCTGCCTCATCCCAGCATCATCCATTGCCGTGTCCATATTCATGTGTACATTCACTGGCATATTACATCACGTGTGTGTCGGCACGATACCCATACACGGTAACAATATCCTCCATACTTAACTAGTCGTTGGCTTTATCAATACACAGGTGGATCTCATCAAATAATAAATATAATACAACCATGACTTTTTAACAATAATAAGGTTGTAGAGAGAAGGGGGGTGCCTCTGCACAGGAGCTGCGCTGGCACTATGTGTGACTATTGTCCTAAAAAGGCCAATAAAGGATGATAGCAGCCCACACAGCCCACCCCAAGCATCAGACAGCCCACCCCAAGCATCAGACAGCACTCATGTTGAGGTGGAAACAGGACATTTATTGAAGACAGATATTTAGACACAAACATGATAGTTTATGGGATTAAACCCCTACTCCTACCAGACAGCTCGTTCTATGGCCAGCAATGCCCACCTGACAGAGTCACTATTTTGGGGTGGTCCTGATGGAGCGGCGTCAATCTCAGGGTACCAATGGAGAGCTCAGGGTCCAAGGATGTTATGGTCCAAAATGCGACTTGAGCCGACCCTGAGCAATAGCGGCAGAAACGTCCATGGTAACAGTCCGCGCGGTAGCGGGGCCAGAGTTCCATAGCCAGGGCTGGGTAAACCCCTGTCCAGAACATTGGTAATAAAACCAGGGTTCCCAAATGGGCTCCCCCTCCTAAACCCCTACCGCACAGCTCCATGGATTTGCAGTTAGGTCCCCGGTTAGGCGTATGGAGCGTTTCCAGCCATGTAGAGCTGGGAGTCTGTTTAGGGCAGACCAGATGGTGGTTTCCCGTTCACCCTATGCCCCCAAATGAGCACTGGGTGACTTAGACCAAAGAGGGGTCTAGGCAGGCAAGAAAGGAATCTCCCCAGAAATCCATCAGTATCCCCCTCCCAAACTGAAATCTACCCCAATGTGTCCTCAGCCTCAGGGGGTTAAGGTGACAGTATTGATTTGTCTTAGTCTGTCAATTCTAGTTTTGTCATACCTCATTATATATATATATATATTAATCTAGATATAGATATATATATTGTAATAAGAGCTGCATAAATGGCTGACGCTATATTAAAAAAGGGATCGTAATAATCATAACAATGTGCCAAAGCCAAGCTGAAACAGAGCAGCAATTTGCACAATACGTTAACAAATTATATAGCTTTCTTTTGACGCATAACAAAAATGAGAGTCCCAAAAGAATGGTTAATTAGAATAAAGCCAAAAACAGGTAAGTGAAAGGATGTAAAAGCACAGCAGATTTTCTGCTATAAATATTCAGTTTTACGTACTTTCAGCTGACAGTGGCGTAAAGGAATTCCCATTGGATAGTAGTAGCCATAAATAATAAGGCAGAACTGTTTAATGTAGGCCTTTTAGTAATCTAAATTAAAATTAAAAGTGAATTAATCAGCATTACCTCCAGGTTAGATTTATCTAAGGTAACTTTGTTATGTGCCTTAGAATGGTCGTAATCAATTTCAAATTTTGGATTATGGAGCCCACTAAAAATACAATTACTAAGTCTGGCAACATAAATGAGCAGCATTTCAATAACATTTGATATCTTGCGTATCTTGTAAGGATTTCAGTGCCAATAGAATAGTGAAAAGGAAAGAGAGAAAACTAGAGTAAGAAAATTAGCTGCTATTGTCCCCAAATTGGAAAAGAAAAATGTTGGTGCGCTAGGCTAGTGCCAGGCTCAAATAATACAAATGTGTAAAATGAAGCCTACCGATCAGTGAGAACGCGCTACAAATGCGTCTGCACTTCTCACCTCCTACATAGTAGGCACACATAGCATTTTATACTCTACCCAAACCTTACTAAATTAACCAAAACCTCTCATTTATATTATGTTTATATATTTGTTGCCAACTTTATTAGCGCAAGAAGCGCAGACAGTTTTTGGTTTTTGTATTTTCACAAAAAAATGGCCATAGAAGAGCACAACAATATAGAAACAAATTGGTGATAGCGCTTGGAGTTCCTGCCTGTGCTATCTTTGTTTGGTAGCCGGGCTGGAGCCATCTCTGAGTACCTTGGGCCCTGTATGACAGCTCATTCTGTCACAGCGCTATTTAATACTGGGCTAAAAGACTGGAATCAAATTAATAGAACATCCAGGCTTAATATAGCATATAAATAAAACAATAGATAAAATATGAAATTGACAACCAGTATAAACTATAGGGTGCGTTTTCTGCATCAAAATCCTCTCTTTTCATGTATCTTAGCTGGAACCGTATGACCTGCGAGCATTAGTGAGTAGAACCCACCAGAATGAACTAAAAAGGAAAATGTGCCACATCTGTCAAGTAAATCAGATAGTTCACGTCAGTTACACTTTATTACCATAAGATGTCCTGAACATCACATAAAAAAGTATATTGTTTGAACCTCTGAATTGCACACTTCGTATTAAAGGGATAATGACGCCTCATGACAAATAAGCCCCCATGTTCAATGGAGTACTTAGCAAAATACATTTCTAAAACTGATTATTTAAGCTTTGTGTGTTGCAGACAATTGAGATGCAGTACTGTTTGAAATGTAGCGGTTTCATTAGTTTTACAGGCAGAAGTTGCTAAAGAATGAGTGAAAGAAATCTGAACAAGTTTTAACCTCATGTACTCACCCGGCCGGTTGCATAATCCCATAAAGCCCTGGCATCCTGTGCCACCCATCTGTGACTCCAGCCTATATGTATGTGAGCATGGATGTGTACTTGTGTGTGTGTGTGTGTATGTGAGCATGAACGTGTACTTGTGTGAGTTTGTGAGAATGGACGTGTAGATGTTTGTGAACATGGATGTGTGAGTGAGGTGAGATGGAACGTGTGTTAATGAGTATGAGTAAGTGTGTGTAATTTGTGTCAGTATGTTTACATATGTTGTATGTTGGAAGGGGGGCCAGAAGCGAAAAAGGCACAGACTAGCTGTTGGAGTTGGGGGTCCCAGGGCAACTTTTGCACCAGGGCCCCGTAGTTTCTAGTTACGCCCCTGGACGGTGGACATGATAGTGTGACCGCATGTCTTTTAAAACACAAGGAGTTTGCCTGAGATCTTTAAGAACTGTCTTCTAGGGTAATATAAAAGCCCATTTCAGATCCAGACCGGGTTTACACTTATTGAGATGAAGCAAGATTTTTTTTTACGTTTTTATAGAAATAAATTGAATGAATTAACATCGCACATAAAGGTATTTTGTGTTCATAACTTTTTAAAGTTACCGTATGTTAAAATCTTGTTTTGTACATAATTTCAGTAGCAAACATAAATATACCTTTGTATTGGTATTGTTTGGCCAGCTTGTGCTAAACAAGTTCCAGCACTTAGCTAAAAATAATTTTGTACATGCTCCATGGGGAAGGGATTTATTGCTTTTATTGTTATTTGTGAGGTCCACTTGGTTTTATTGTACAGTATATTCCGTGTATTCATATAGAGCCATTATTGTAGCGCCGTATGAGATATCTCCCAGCTTTAGTTCATTGTGAATGTAATTTTTATGTGTTTTCGAATACCAGAGCTTATGCTGAAACGTCCTGCTGAGAAACAAGCTGCCGATTAATTTTCGGTAATGAAGCCTCAAACCCCTTCTACCATTCTCTGCGTTATTAATCAGTTGTTCTACACGGTTTTCACACGTCCAAAATAGACAAAAATCCCTTTAACACTAATTTGTACATTTATTCAGTTCCATTCCTATGAATTTGTACTGCGAGTAAGAATTATTTCACCTATTACTGAATATGTATAGTCTAATAATAGTAAAAAAAAAAGTTAAAGGGACGATGATATTCCTACTGAAGATGAAAAAGCACATTGAGTATATAACAAAAATGTATGTTAAATGAGAGTATTTTTAGTTTTATTGTTCCATTTCCATAACAAATAACTGTAAATCAGAAAGTGCTTTTGGTTTTTGATGTACAGAAATATTTGGACACCGACACAAGTTTTGTTATCTAGGCTGTTTACCAAAACAAATCCACTTTAAAGTTACAAAATCCACTTTAAAGTTAAATAATTAATATGGGCTTAAAATGCAGTCTCCAAGTTTTGAGTGTATTAGGAAACAAGGAATTACAGCTAATTAACCCTTTCAAGACCGGGACGTACCTGGTACTTCCGGGTCAAGGGTCACCGGCAGACCGGGACTTACCAGGTACGTCACTGCCTTTACGCGATCCAGCGTCGCTTTGAACGCTGGGATCGCGAGGGGCGGCTGCTACTGACCGCTGGGTGTTCCCAGCGATCAGTAGCATCCACCCCCC
>VKOC01001408.1:0-103250 GCA_009364415.1 Spea multiplicata | reverse complement strand
ATGTTATATATCCCGCCAGCCTCTGCATGTGCGTCCCGCTTACGGGATCTACAGCTCCTGTACTGCCGCCCAATAGCACTGATCATTTGTTATATATCCCGCCAGGCTCTGCATGTGCATCCCGCTTACGGGATCTACGATAGCACTGATCATATGTTATTACGCATCTTTGTCAGACTTCATTCATAACTTCTGCTTCCCCAGGTCCTTTTATGCATCCTATGTGGGCGATATCATTATTTGGAAAGTTTATCGCTTTTGAGTTCATCTTTTTAGCACCTTAAGCTCTATGAATCCACCCCTGATCTAATACCCGTTCTACATTGCAGCTATCTCTGACTTATTTTCCCTTTCCTTAAACTGAATATAAAAAGACAGGTTCCCCCAAAGACTATCAGTTATCCGGCACCACTATAAATTCTCTTAACAGGTATGATGTAATAATTCTGCTTTTGGGATCATCGGGTCTATGACACATTAGCTCTCTCTGTCTCTGCAGATGACAGCGGAGAGGAGTTTGCCAGCGAATGTGATGATGGGGACAGTGTCTTTGGTCATCTGGAGGAGCTGAGACTCAAACTGGAGCACGAGATTGGGTTTGATACATTCATAGAAGTTTACAACAAAATTAAGGTGATTGTTTTTCTTTTTTTTTTTGTTTAGTCTAAGCACCCAGAGGCTGCCGATTTTGGGAGTCCGTGATGGTAATTTTGAAGTTATATGCAATGACGATAAACATCCTTATTGTACGGGGTTTCCTGTTCATTAGAACATATTCTAGCACCTAGGAGACTGCTTCAAAGAGCAGAGTTTTTTGTTACATGACCTTTGCATTTTGACTTCTTAAAAGATCATAATTTAGAATTAGAGGATCAGAGGCTTACATTTAATGTAAGAAGGTTTTACTTCCAGCAGAAGTGATAGAGGCTTACACTGCAAGGACATTCTGACATCCATGCTATAGTCTTAAGACTATCCTGAATCTGAGACTGAAAACAAAATTCAAAATGGCTCATCATAAATGCCAGTGTGGCATTATGTGGATCTACACTAAGTATACTATATAATTTATTAGTGACATGCTACATAAAACAATAAATAATAATCTATTTGGGGAGAAAAAAAGTTACATGCTAAAAAAAAAAAAAAAAAAAAAAAACCATTACCAGATCTCTCTGATTTTAGGCAATACATGAAGATGAGGATGAAAACATTGACACGTGTTCTACAGTTTTAGAAAACATTCTAGGCCCTGAACACCAGCACCTGTATCCCAGAATCCTCCGCTTGGTCATGGCAGATGGAGCTTATCAAGAAGGTAAAGAACCCGTCCGGAATGAGACACTGCATTAATGGCCATACATGCGGCTATACGTATCTATCAGTCAGTATCGGTCAAGACACTTATATCCCAAAGTTTTCAATCACTCCTTAAAAAATATATAGTATTCTCAAGTACACCCTACACCGGACGTCTCTTCATTCAATTTTCATGCAGTGTTTAGACTCTAAGCAGCCTTTCCCAGTCCTTCTAATGTTGCAAAACTACCAAAGCCTAGTAATACAGACACAGAATGAAATGCGAGTCATGTGATATGGCACATACATACATGTTTCCATGTAATAACTGCTCTTTATGTGACAGATATTACTGACTACATCATAATAAGCTACGGCTGCCAGTTAACACAACAATACTTGATGATCATTGTGTAGCAGTGATGTACATTCTGAGTGCCAAATAAGAATGTTACGTATTAAACATGAAAATGTAGAGAACTGGCGGTTCGTGCGCTCCATGATCTCATCCTCACGGGGAGCGGACGCTCTCCTGCATTTACATTTTCTCACACATTCCCTGACTGATTTCAAAACGATTGCGCTTTTTCTTCTGACTGTTGTAAAGTCTGTTTAACCCCTTAATGGTAACTGATGTGCTTGGCACATGGAGGGGTTAAATGAGCTTAGTAAGTGGTCGTTTATAGCTTTCTCTGCTCAGATGGTGCTCCTTTAATACATTCAGCAATACAAAAAAGTATGCATGAGCTTCGTGTGATTGCTCTCCCGTGTGATTACATTCGCCTTATTGAATGATGTCATGTCTTTTAATGTGGAAAGAACGTTTAGGAAGCTCAGCCGGTGTTGCTGAGATGCCCTGTTATGGTAGAATTAGTGCATTGAAAGGGTTAAAATACCACTATTTGAATTACATTGGGGTGTCTAGTTTTCAAAAATATATGGTTTGATGAGGTAAAGGAAATTGGCCGGCTTCAAAGATGTGTGAAATAGGACATGGGGGCAGAATGACCAGACTTATTTTAAGAAATGTTTAAAAAAAAAAAAAAAAAATTGAGTATTTCTGAACTCACATTAGATAAATATTAGAACGGTAAAATATTTTAAGGCAGAAAAGTGGGGGGGGAGTTTTGTCAAATTTTCACCATATTTTATAATTTTTTATAGTAAATATGATGAAAATAACAGTATCTAAAGAAAGTACTTCTTGTCCTTGTGTGGGTTCTTAAATGAGAGAGAAAAAAAATAACAGCTAAATACAAACACACCACAAAAATGTTAAAACCGCCAAATGCAAAAATTGAGTCTGGTCACAAAGGGGTTAATAATCCAATATGGAATCCTATGTGGTTAAAACAAGCACGATTCCAGATGCAACAGCAAAAAAAAAAAACACACACACAACAGTGTTCCTTTTTGAGATGATGGACATTTTAAAGGCCACAATGTGAAATCCAGACAGGCAATGAGGCAACATGACGGGTTTAGAAAGCGCGGGGTGTAAAGGGAAAATAGCCGCAGGAAATGAGCGTATGTTTGTGTTTCTAAATAATACTTGGAGTCCGTCGTAGCAGATTGTGAAGATGATGAGTGTAATATACAGGCTAATATATTATGAATGTTAAGTGGCAGCTTCTATATTTAGGTGATGTGTTATATTGGGAAGTCTCATTAGAATTGTAATTAGCCAAACCCTTGTCTGCTGATGAATGATTACTGTGATCACGTCTTTGCCACGTTTTGTACTGCTTCATAGAAAAGTAGTAAGACTGGTAACGGCTGGTAACGTGTGTTACAAAACATAATGGGTCTATTCGCTACAGTGGGAGGAGATTGCGGTAAAGCTGCAGTTTCATCATGTTTGCTTCATTATATATCACAAAAGGGACAACCCCGACTAAGGATTCTCCTGCAAAATTAAGTGTAACACGAGAAGAAACTTGCCAAGCCTTACCAAACCCAAATCATTAATAGTGTAATACACAATTGGGGGTTGTGTGTGTTCTATAAACCAACAGCGGATATAAAAAGTCTACACACCCCTGTTAAAATGCCAGGTTTTTGTGATGTGAAAGAATGAGACAAAGATAACTCATGTCAGAACTTTTTCCACCTTTAATGAGACCTATAATGTGAACAATTCAAAACAAGCTGAAATCTTTAAGGGGGAAAAAAAACTCACAATAACCTGGTTGCATAAGTGTGCACACCCTTTTTATTTTATTACAGCAATCAGTCTTTTTTGGGTTGTTTTGCAATTGAATTGATCACGTTATAGGTCACATTAAAGGTGGAAAAAGTTCTGACATGATTTTCTTTAACATCACAAGAGCCTGGCATTTTATCAGGGGTGTGTAGACTTTTTATATCCCTGATATACTGTGATCAGGTACTTTCTGAAAGTCTTCTGAACAAGGAAAAAGAATTCCCAGTAAGTAGAATGCACTCATTCTGTCGCCGTGTTTCACTTTTTAAAAATATAATCCTCCACATAAATATCACATCGGGTACCTGTGACCGTTAATATGTATTATTGTAGGACAGATGTTTCCCGGTGCTGCTTGTCGGACGAGCAGCAGTTCCAATCACAAATGACATAAAAATAAAGGAAATGTTTATGGAATCATTTTAACAGCTTTGCGAATAGTTGAATTGTTGCCATTTTGGGGAGTAACCAGTATGTTTTAAGTGAGATCATTTGATACATCATAAACTACAAGCTGTCTAAAGACACGACACGTGTGTGACGAGAGATAAGTCACACGCTATCTTGGATTTCCTGCTGGGTGTGGACATGACCTCATCGGCATTCAGACGTTTCCACGATCTGTCTTAAAGGATAGTTTATTTCTAAGCCGCAACATTCTGCTTTGTAAAATAAGATTTTATAACTCCTACGTTTCCATAGCGCCCCCCCAGCTGCCTGGTTGTCACTTTGCCTACATAGACTTTCACATAGACGCCTTGTTAGGATTTGGGGATTAAACGAGGTGTGGAGGAACTCAGGTGGCCCACAGAGAGCCCTGACCTCAACCACCTTGGTATGAATTGGAACGCTGATTACGGGCCAGGTCTTCTCAATGCCTGACCTCACCAATATTATCAATATGAATGCCCATGGTTTTGGAATGGGATGTCCAGTAAGCTCATATAGGTGTGATGGTCAGGTATCCATATACTTTTGGTCATATATGTGTAAAGTAGGCACTGAGCTATGCCCCTATGTGTTCATAGTGAAGAACATGATCTCTACATCAGTTTCCATTTCTTACTAAACATTTGGGGCATCAGAAATTTGACTTTGTGTTATTAGATGTCTGTAATTGTATAATAAGAGGCCCTCTCCAGAACTGGTGTATGCCTGTCTATATGTAGTTTTCTATATATTGCCACGTTTTATTTGGGGCCCTTTTTATTTAATGTGGGGTTTATGAAATGTCCTAATTGTGGCAACTGATTCCACTGTATGAGCAATTACTAAAACTTAATGAGGACTGAACACATGGGCTACGCCGTCAGCTTTTATTGTTAATGTAAGTTGCATGTAAACAATATGCACGTCCTTCAATACTTTAACCTTCTTGCGTGTCATATGTTTAGTAACACGTCTGCTGCGGGCATCCTTGAGCCGGTTTGTAAGTCCCACTTCTGGACTGAATGCCTCTATTCATCCAGTTCTGGGATGTGGAAAACCTCAAGGAGGGAAGGTGGCTGACATTTTACCGTCATAATTCATTGAGAATGAAGGGGAAATTTGGCATTAACACCTTAGAGACCAAGAGATTTTCACTTTTTGTGCTCGGCCTATTTACCGTTTGACGTTCATATTTATTGCGAAAGCATGTCTCGTCCTAGGATAACTAAAAATGACAATCCTAACCAGTTTTTCCCATGTTTTGGAAGTTTTGCGCTGTTGTTTTTGGATCGCTAGAAAGGCCACCAGTTCTTAAATAATACGACAGATCTGCTAAGGTTTATTTACCATGCTATAGCTTGGCTGAGTGGAACAGCACCATTAATAGCAGGGAAACCTTCATTTTATTGTATTAATTAAACACAATTTGCTTTAAAAAGATGCATTCCCTGTGGTAAATCGGTAAAGGGGTGTTGAGTAGAACCTCTCATGTCTTTCCAAGGACTTAAGCACACTTTAATATGTCCTGTCCACCCATTGTACAGCGCTACCAAATTTGATGGCGCTATATAAAACAATAAATAATATCATCCGTGATCTGCAGTTTTTTTTAAACACGGGAAGGTAAATTTTGTTTTCTCTTAATTCAAGAAACAGTCATTTTAATGCTAGCTAAATAGTTACCCTGCAAAGAGCATCAATGAAATAGCTCACTATTTGACTTAATTAATGTTGGTGACGTGGGCCAGACTGGGATGACTGGGGGGCGCTGGCACTTTAAGGCTGGATTCGCTCGTCTGCTTGCCACATATTTATACTTACACAGAATTACTGTTAAGTATGCAGCCCTGCCGGCCACCGGTCTTCTGTCAAGTGTGCCAGATGGCCAGTCTGGGCCTGCTATGAGGGGGGACGGCATGATTTAAAAAACAAAAAAAAATTATATTACCATGCATATTCATTCATTGGTTACTAAACACACTTTTTGATACAAGGCGTTTTTAGTTGTTTTTTTTTTTTTACAGTGTCCCTGTTAAGTACCATACTTTCTTTGGCTATCAATTCCATTCACTGGTGGAGTTTTAAAGCATATTCTTTACATTATACTTTCCTACTAATGTGCTTTTCCCCCATGTTTTCTTGTTCCCTTCAGACAATGATGAATAAATATCTCAGGACTTTCACATTCTCTACGTGCTGCTTGGACCAAGATGGGATTTGGTTCTTTTTGCCCATCTCCAGCCTTTATCGACCGCTTCTTGTTTGCTGTTTTCCTGTTGCATGAATGAAGCATCTCTTATTATTGCTGTGTATCTTCCACATGTGTCTCCTGAAGGAGCCGTTACCTTCATCAGTCTTCAGTCCCGTACTATGGAAAGAAAGCCATAAATTGTCCCATGGAGGCAGAGCAGATCTTCCGAGCCGATAATCTGTATTTCCCATAGCTTTTCTCCATATACATTGTACATGGAAGACTGGGAATTGGTCCATGTCACAAATTTTCAAATGCATTCATGTTTATTTACAAATTTCACATTTTGTATGTTTGTAATATCAGACAAATATTATATGTATTGGTATTTTTCTCATGATATAAACACTGATTTATTGGCAAAAAATAATTACCGTTTCTACACAACACGATAAAAGCATTAGCATTACCATTTTTCCCCTTTCAATTCTAATTTAGTAACTAATTCCTCATATCTACCCCATATCATCTGTTGTAATTCTTCCCTGTCCTTCAATGTATGCCTAGTGTTTAACATAGAGGAAAGCCTAATTTATACATACTGTTCACATAACGTTGATATATATGTACCTTTTTAAAAGCATTTCATGCTTAACAGGTAGTATTATGATAAACTAGCATCATTTGACATGTCTTCAAAAATGTTCTTTTTTTGTTTGTGTCTGTTTTGGACTGACCTTGAGGGATTTGCTTGGATTATCGAACAGAAAAAGTTAAAGCTATTTACGCTATCTTGTTATGCAAAAAGTTGAAAATATGTATATTATTTCTAACGTTTCAAAATAAAGACTTATCTTTGTAATTTTGGCTTTTTTGAGATTCTATTGTTATATTCTACTGCCCCGAATACCCCCACCAAACATGAATCGGCATTCTGCTGATTAAACACATCTTCAGCCCAGCAAAAGAGCCGTGATGGAGAAACACTGGACTGAACATATCGTGAGGATTCTGATGAATCCTGATGTATATTTGCTGAAATAAAATAATTATAAGGTAACACTAAGCCACCATATGCAGATTCCTGTGACATTGGAACGTAATAGTACTGTGCTGTCTACAGTATAAAACTACATGGACATCGATGTTTTGCATAATCATTAAATCTAAGTACAAGATGAAAGATTCCTAGGGTATCATAGATTTTATTAGTGAAAAAAGCCTACTTTTAGATTATATGATGACAATCTTAATGGAATTAAAATATGTAATTCAATACTGTACCTGACAAATCAGAACCATACACGCTCAAGTCATGCCGCGGTGATACGAAGCACTTTAAGATTTATCTGGAGCCTTCAAGCGATGTCCTACTCAACCGCTCAAGCTTACACTTCATTCATTCATTCATTTATTCAACACTGCAGTGATAACTCTGCATAGAACGCACGATCGTTAACCAGGATGTAAAAGAACCTCAGCAACACTCACAGTAATGCTAATTCTTGTTTTCAGATGGATTATGTAGTTAACCCCTTGAGGACAATGGGCGGTCCCTAAACCCATTGAAAACAATGCATTTTGAGCCCGTACATGTACGGGCTTTGTCATTAAGGGGTTAAGGCAGCTATAACATCACACTAACCTAAGAAAAGAGGGTCCTAGAATGACCTAGGCGCTTATCTGAAAAGGCTTTATTATTTCGGTAGAAATGGCAAAGCGACTGGGATGTTCAGGCTTTGGTCCTGCCATCTTGCATGTTAATAATCTATTGCAGTGTACAACTGTACGGCAATCTCGCTGAAATGTGAACTTCCCTCTATCATGATGGCGGCAGCGCTTAAAATGTTACAGATGCTTGGAAAGGCTGTATAATTCTGAACACATGCTAGTTTGACATTATTCCGCGTTCGATACGTGAAATAAGGAAACTGAGGACGATGCCTTGTATCGTTCTGACCTCCATTCTGTGAGTTCCATTAATTTAGAAATAATCTGCTTACACCAGGGAAGTGCTATCTATAAGTACCATGCATGCTGAATAACAACGTATCCCCAACTTTAAGGCAGTAAAGTGTCCGGTTTCAAGAGGAATTATTCCTGTTTTGCGTTAAATGGTTTTTAATTGGCTTCCATTTGTATGTCGGCTCTTCTTGCTGGTTCAGGTTTATGGGGAATCTGAATCCAATTAAACCCTTAATTTATACCATAAATTTCTCTTGTGTAGACAGGCTATACAATGTATTTCATGTCAGTTTGGAGCCTTTTTAAACAAAAACCACAGCGGAAAAAGGCATATATTTCTTGTTAAAATAGAACAAAACATTATTCTTGGACATTATTGCTATTTTTACTATCGCATTCTTTAAGTTTGCCTTCAATATATAAACAAAATAAACATTTACAATTTAAAAAGGCTGCAGAATACTACAGAAATACAGCGTGCATTTATTAGCATTACCTATAGCCTGTAGTTTGTTAGTGTAATTGTTTTATAGATATTCGGTCAAGTACCAAGGGACTATTTTACCGCAGTGGAGCCAACATCTGTGCCAAACGGTGGAAAGGCTAACACAACAATTTCCTGATTGTACGTCGTCTACCAAAGGTTGGAATAACTTTAGGAGGAAGCAATAATTTCATTGGGATTGAATAATCTAATATATTGTATTGCTTAATTGATTTAGAAAATATCTATTTTGTGGTTTTTGTTCTAGTTTTTTAGGATTTTTCAGCAAACAAAATATAAAATTCCAAACGTGACATGCATACTCTAATTATGAAGTCTGAGTACATCAAAGAATGGAGCTTATCTATTTTATCTCTTCCAAAGATATCCTTTTTAATCCAAAAATCTAGTTTTAGATTACAAAACTGGCTTTTTGGAAAAAAAAAACACACTCCAGAAATTGTCATGTTCGGAGGAGATCTCAAATAACAGGCTGATTACTGTGAAAATATATAATAAATTTATACAACAGACATAAACCTTTTGGCTCTAGCAGCCGATTTTGACGGCCCAGCCACTAGTGTTTTCAGGAGGTAAGAATAAACATTTTATGTTGGGTTCCTCCATGTTCTAGAATGTGTCATGATTCTGCTATTTGCAAATGAGGTAATTTATGTGAAGGAAACATTAAATTATTAACTACAGTGACCTGGACATGGATTTATCGAAGCTCATAAGGCTTAATGAATCTGTACTGTACCCGATAAAGAAATGGCATGATGAGAGCGTTAGGTCACAGCATCCAGACTGCTGATTTAGATGTAGAATCATTTGGTCACCCAAAGGTTGGCTTACAATGAGTGTGGTAGTTTTTTAGAAGCTGGAGAACAAAAGGATGGGTGACAATTATGGGAATAGTAGTCAACAATTATTATTTATTGTTTTATATAGCGCCATCAAATTCCGTAGCGCTGTACAATGGGTGGACAGGACATAACAAGTAGTAGGTAACATTACAAATTGACTTATGGAGACAACAGGTGGGGAGGGCCCTGCTCAAACAAGCCTACAATCTAGAGAGATTTAGGGTGTATTACATAAATAGGTAAAAGTGCTGTTAGGGATAGAGCAGCCACACTAGTAAAAGTATTGCAGGAGAGGGACTAGGAAAGGTGAGCTAAAGGAAAATGAGGAATATGGGAGGACGTTAATGTGCTATGTTGTAAGCATCCTTAAAGAAGTGGGTATTGAGGGATTTTTTAAGGAATAAAGGCAGGGGGAGAGACGGATAGCAATAGATAAAGAGCTAGAGCTGGCTGCGCAATATTGGAGCAGTAGTCGGCCGAAGCTCTGCTAGAAGCTAGCCGCTGGAGAACTCTGTATATGCACACACAGACAGGCACGTGCGTATATATATATTTTAATATGTGTATATAAAATTATGTATATATAGGGGTAGTAGAAGTATTATTAAACACTCATCTACAGACACCAGACAAGCCAGAAGGCTTGTTTTTCCCTCAGAAATCTCATGGTGCTGTGGTTGTGGGAAAAACAAGCCGCCTGGCTTGTCTGGTGTCTGTAGATGATCGTTTAATAATACTTCTACTATCCCTTAAATTTAAATGGAAGGGTTTCCATCACCTTTTACCCACTATAACTTATGTAACGGTATATATATATATATATATGCAGACACAGACATACATGTGTGTGTGTGTGTATACTATATATATATATATATAAATATGCATGTGCACATGTACTGTAAATGCTTTAAAATAACACCTGGCTTTAGACGTTGCACTTGAGAATTTGCTGACAATGTATTCATACTTTTTAGGTCAAAATGAATTCCTTAATAATACCTATTATGAAAAAAGTAACGGTTTAGTGCTATCCACAAGGCCGTGAGACAGTAGGGAATTGTCAGGTTTGAGGTGTGAAACCCGGGAAAACCTGTGTGTTGAAAATGCAAGTTTTGTATTCATTTTTCTATTGAAAACGTGTTTTTTTTTCCTGACCCCCCCATCTGATACAGGAACATTCCAAAGCCGTAAACTCGTATATAGGTCCCTTGTCTGTCTTACACCTGGAAGCTCGAAAGACCGGGAAGTCACAATGATTAATGCACTCCACGGTTGCCTCTGAATAAGCCCTGTAATCGCCTGCATAGCAAGCAAAACTTGTTTTAAATCGCCGTGTCTATCTGGTGTAATACACAAAGTGCATGTCTCCTGCTTCACCGCAACCGAAAAGAAAAAAGGGGAAAAAACCTTGCTAGACCTTTTATGGAGGTGTTAAAAAAAATCTTGTTTTTAAAATGTAAAATGTGAATTATGTAATTAAATAATAAAATGAAGTCTTCAGGCTAGTGTAATTACGTTATATGTATTCATTATATGGCCACTTCTTCTGGTGAATATCGAATGCTCAGTGACAATTGCTCAAGAAATGGCTGTGTTCTTAAGGTCACATCATCTCCTCAAGGAAACCAAATGATCAAGATAAGGAGGATGGCAATAATAATCCTGACATGCACAGAGGTGTTATTAAATATATGTGCTAGAACCTGATATATGTGATTCAATTTACTTCACTTTTGACATAAAGTGAAATGATATGCCTTCTGTATTATTGCAACTCAACTAACTGGTCTCCTCATCTCTTTCAATTAGACTCATTTTCCTTTCCTGCCGTTCTTCATCTTCTGATCCACTCTCTTCCTATACCCTCCAGAATCAAAATCAAACTCCTGACCAACAAAGCTCTTAACAACTCCGCGCTCCCTTCCATCTCTACCTTTGTATCCAAATAGACCCCTAAACGCTCTCTTCATTCATCCCATGACTTGTATCCATCATCACCTCTTCCCACTTACATGTGCCATACCTCTTCTCCGTGAAACTTTCTCCCTTGTGCTCTAATTTCAAAAGCTCTCTAAAAACGCACCTTTTTTTGAGAAGCATAAAACCTTTCCTCCTAACGCTCTCAAGCAGCAACCTAATCAAGGCTTCTGCCAGATAAACAACCCCTCCATATCATCCTTGCTTCAATCAACTCATCCTCATCCAAGCATTTCCATCCTACCTTCCCCTCAACCACCCACTAGATATATAAATGTAATGTGATCAATGCATGAAACTTTGCATACTGATACTTTGCGGAACTTCGATTTGAATCATGCTCTTTATGAAACCTTTATCTACTCTAATTGTGTTAGCTGTATATGTTATAGAAGTCCCAATATTATTTCTCCAGGTAGGACTGTAATATGCCGTGATAACATTTTGAACTCAAGGGAGGAAAGAGAGAATTAAGTAGAAAATAGTAATCGAGTACCCTTACTCCTTTGCAAACGTGGGGGGAGGAGAAGGGGAGATCTTCCTGATACGAAATTGATTAGAGATGCTAACTGTGTCAAATTTAGCCATAGTTCCTAGTTTCCCTAGTATCAGCTTCTATATCTCCAAATCAATTACATTGCTTGACAAACAGCACATGTTAAATACATTAATTTTGTTATGTTAAAGGCTGTGATGCTCATGGTTCTTTAGTACGTTTTTATTTAAAGGGCATCATAAGCACTTTAATACATATGACAGCTGAGGGGCCCTATTAAATTTAGCAAATGCATGGGGGATTCTTCAAAATTCACTGATTTACTTTTGCCTCTTTACCCGTAGCCCCAGCTATTTTCAACCTGAACACTTCTTCTTGCGTGTGACAAACACTTGCTGCCAGTCAGCGCCAGTGCTGGCTCGGTGGGCACTTTGGGTGGGGGTCTATTCATACCTCTGAGCGCATGTATGTAAAGGACTTCTATTGATTTCAATGGGAGTGCTCACATGCCACTGACTGGGTGCTTCAAGCAAGAATCAGAGGAGGATACTAGCTGGAGACCTGCAGCTTCCACCTCAGGGAACTGCTTATTTGCGTTTTTGAAGAATGCATATTCAAATACTAACTTTAGTGGGAATGTCAGAGATTTTCCCTAACCCCTCTATTCAACAGCTCTTTTACCATTGGCCATACCATTCTATCTTGAATAAACATTCTCTACATCCTAAAACCTGTTTAAGTAGATTGTTTTCTTCCTTCATCCCTAGGCCTCCAAACTACTGAAACGTTTAGTCTATAATAACTTGTTTCCTCTAACTTTCTGTTTGAACCCGTTCAATCCAGTTTCCATCCCCAACACAAACACAAAGGATCTCCCCATCACTCTCCCTTACTGTATTAGCCTCTACCACGTCTAGTTTCCCCTACCGCTCTCTGTTCGAGTACCGCTGGGCTCAGTTCTAGGGCCTGTATTCTTTTCTAACTATACCTGCTTTCTTCTAATCGGATCTCTTCTTTTGGATTCCACTTCCACCTCTGATGAGCCAACCTTTTCTCTTCCGACCTCCCACTACCTGAAGCTGAACATCTCAGTGAGCTACTGGTTACACCACTCCTTTCCCAGTTCATGATAACACCATCTCAGTTAAGAATAACACAATCTAACAGCCCCAGCAATGCTAAGAAATACTAAGAAATAATAAGAATACTAAGCAATACTAAGAAATCAGTCATCCCCTTGTGATACCCTGTCTGCATAATTCTAACTCCCCTAAACAGAACCACACCACCATCTCCAGAAACTCTCCTAGCTGCACTGTTCGTTATGCCCCTCAACCATTATCAGCTCTTCCCACTGTCATCTCCAGGATGTCACTTATTTTATTTTTAACTATTTTAAAGAAAATCCAGTCTGTTCAGAGAAGCGTATAATCTACCCTCGTAGTACCCGCAACTTTCATTAAAAAAGTGACCTTTAAGATCTCCTGGCTCCTGACTTCTGTATCTGACCTTTTGCTACAACCAAATCCTCCTCACTCCAAGCGTTATATTATGCAAAAACTAGAATTGTTTTTAAAAAAGGAAAGAGCACAATGTGTTTGAAAACCTTCTGATACTAGTAATAACGAATGGATTAGAATTAGAAATACCCCTCCTCCTCCCATCAAGATTGCTCTGGGGCAACTAAAGTAATTGGTTCTAAAGGAATAACTCAAAACATGGAACTCGGTACAAATAGATCCTACCTTAGAACATCAGGTTACATTGTGCCAGCAGCTGCTGTCTTTAAATGCAATCTTGATTGCACAAAAACCCCTGATAGATTTGTTTTTAAACTAGAGGAGATAAGATTACTTGCCTTAGGAGAGCTGGCAGCGCATCACCTACCTAGATAAATTGAATGAAATGCACGCGCTTGTTACTCGGCCTCTTTCACAACCTTTGGCTGGGATGTTTGACCTTCCGCCCCAGTGATAGAAATGTCAGTGCGGTTTCACGTACCAGTGATTTATTGTAGTCTCAGAGACAGGCTGATAAAAAGTAAGGAATCATGCGCTAGCGAAAGAATTCATAACAGCTTTAGGAATACGCTGGTTTTCATGCATCACGACTGAACAAAAACATATTTGCTGCTTTTTAAGGAGGAACTTGCATTATCTTTACTATATTCTTAATACATATGTAATATTATGTTGTGCCCCACATTATAGTTTTTGTCCTTGTTGTAATAGAACAGTATTGACTAGGAGTTCTGTGACACGTGCCAACAGTCCAATGTCACAACAGATTAGCACTTCATTGGCCATTGGCCATTTACCTTAGATTAGGCGAGTTTCCTACACATTATGAAGGTCCAACCCCAGTGAGTTCTACTGACTGTATATAATATATAGTTAAATCTGTGAGATTTCTTCGGTCTTCTCGGCCGTTGAATTACGGATTAAAGAAACATCCTTACTCAAGCCATGTATTTTCTCGAAGAATTTCAAAATGCATCATCACAAGCTAAAAGGTGAATAAACTGAGTATTCTCCATAGTTCCAAGTTGACCACCTATTACCGGCCAAATCAAGAAAACAACAGGATTACTACTTTTTCTCGGTTCTTAGCCTTGAGGCAAAACTCTTTTTCAGCGCTCACACCCCTCATTTAGATCACCATATAGATAAAGTGACATCTAAACGAATGTAAGATAAATATAGGAAGCGCTTAGGCTGCTAGTCATAGTAACCCAACGGCATTCAACCTGAATTCACAAACCATCATTTATAAGATACACTCCTCACCGGCTACACCTTCCTTACCTTCCTACAGTCCAACCTCTTTTTCTCAGCTGGCTAAACAATATGTGACGTGTGCCCAACTAAATACGTTTCTTAACCCCTCCACCCGCATAATGATTGTACCCACTGTATGTGACTGGCGTACATAAATGCAGATGGCACACAAAACCATCTCAGGTGACAGCATATGACATATAACTTGATGGCAGATGAGGATAAGAACCACCCTGCCTGTCTAGTCTATGCTATGAAGGGGTAGCATAGATAAGAAGGAGTTAAATTCCAGAAACAGCACATTTTTACACCTCTGGTGCACTTTGTTTTGAGAGCTACAACTCCCATCACCCTCATCATCATGAGTTATAGTCCACTGTAACAAATGTATTTTGTTTGTGATATATTTCCTCTCTTGTCACCAGAACGTATTGCCTGATGATAGTTTATACTAGTCTGTTGCTCTATACAGTCTGCAGACAGTGAGAGGGAAACAAAAGTCAATCACAACCCCCCCACACTTCTATTTTATTCATATGATTCACATACTATTCATATACTATTCCATATAATGCATACATATAATAATATAATAAATATAATCAATATTTTAATGATGTATCGTGAGATGTTTATCTTTGTGCATGGATTCACATTGTGATTAGATTAGCATATAGGAAATACACTTGCTTGGTTCTATATTATATGAGTTATCTAACGGCAAGTGAAGTATTTCCCCCATATCAGGAACCGCGCCATTTACATACTTGTGATCAGGTCTGCGTGTCTCTATGGGTCAGATGTGCTTCATTTACTGAAGTAATGTATTAATGTGTAATGTAATAGTAAGGCACTGGTGTGACTGAGGAATTCAATCAACTCTTCTGCAGACAGACCCAGACTGGCCATCTGGCAAGCTGGGCAAATGCCCAGGAGGCTGCTAGCTGACAACGCTGCGGTGTACGTCCCCCATGCTGAATATGCGCGGCTTCACGTTATGTGTGCATAAAAAAAGTGGCATGCAGCCTCGCAAACCCAGCCACGGGCCGCACCTACGTCATCAGGCAGTCGCTGGCCATAAAACTTGAGGGTCGACTCAAACAGGGTACCTGCAAATGCTCAGTTTAGTGAATTAATTCTGTGTGGCGGATTTTGGGGGGGGGGGGGTGCAGAGATCAGAAAAACTTTCCAGGGCCCCAGGGAAGCAACACAAGATAAACTGTTTAAAAGTTTTCATCATGGAATCTAAAAATTGGTGGCAGTCTGTGGCAGAGCTAGTGTTTTGATATCTAATGAATTTCCTGTCTTAAAGACATCTTCCTTACCAGAAAAAAGTTACAAAAAACATTTTATTTATTTTATTACTATTTTTATATTATTATTTTATGTAGCACGGGTAATTTATTCAGGACTTCTTATAAAACATATATCCAAAGGGTATGACAACACTAGAATTGACAGACTAAGACAAATTTCCACTTTGTTATTCATTTAAATACATAGTTGCTTCAAAAGGTTCTTGGGAACTTTGGGAGGTGGTTAAAACTAAACAGTTTTTTATAGTCTTATGCAGATAAACAGATTACATTTTCCTTAAAAAAAAAAAAAAAAAGAATATTTTGCTTTATGTATTTCACCTTCTGCATAGGTGGTCTTACATTTGTTCCCTCTTTTCCATAAGCTTTTTATTATAAATAAATAAATAAAAGCTTTGGGGGTTTAAAAATTGATTATATTGTAAAGTTTTGAGACACAACACCTCTGTTTTCTCAATTCCGTTCTCACGCACGGAACTTAGACAATAAAATAGCCTAAGACTTGACACTGGGAAGACTAACTTTATCCTCCTTTTCGTGACTGCCTATTCCCTAAAGCACTAAAAAAGTTGTACATCAGTAATTTTTAGTATTAACTGTTAAAAGAGGATCTGTCATTATGAGATTACACAATCCCAGAATTTTGAAAGGAATCGAGTTCCCACATGCTGGAAAAAAGGCAAATGGATTGACATGTTTTTCTTCTATGAGCTCATGAATGCGTACGTCTGGTAGGTTCTATAGGTTGGTGAGTTCTGGGTAGCTCAGGATAAACAGCCGTGAGAGGTTGTAGTCATTCAGAAGTCCTTAAGATGCAGCTAAATGACAGACAATGTGAACTGATTGTTGGCTCTATTATTTTTAAAGAATGAAGAATTTTCCATTAGGACAAAAAAAAGTATTAAGTGAAATGCCACCTGGCATACTTTGGGAAGGTGTGTGTGTATATGTTCATATTAAAGTAATAACATTAGATTTGCTTTTGTTGCTCCGTGTTATTAGTTGAGATAATCTTTGGCAGACCTAAGAATACTCTGAGATTGTTGGACATCTTATTCCAAAACCACGGGCATTAATATGGAAATGGCCCCTCTGCTGGCCCATGGCTGAGATGATGTTACTCCTAGATGCCTCCACTTCTCAGGGGCAGATCAATAAGCTCCATTCTAATGCCAATGTTTGTCTATGGAGATGGATGCCTATATGCTTGATCTTATATACCTTTTAGCAAAGGGTATGGCTGAGACGTGTACACTGGGATGGTGTCCACATACTTTTGGTGATGTAGGGTTGTAGAACAGCTTGTATGCATATGGACTCAAGAGACCTTCTTGGGATGCTGCCCAAGGTGAAGACAGCAACACACACAAAGAGATGGGGAATCGTCATGATTAGAGGACAGACCAGATATATAGTGATCTTATATTTAGCTATATGAAGAAAAGCCAAAATAAAGCAAACATTTCCTGACACTTTTTTTAAACAGATCATAAGGTATGTTAAAAAAAACTCTGGATAACAAGAATCTTTTAATTTTCCCCTCCATGCAATCCATACAACAGAGAGGTGAATATATAAATGATGAGGTGACCCGAAAATGTTGTGGCGTCCTCCCGTGCATTTTACAGACTGTGCAGCCACTGTTTAGAATGATAGAGGAACTAAGTAATAAATTCACTGTCAGCTATTATTAAAGAATTTATGTTAATCTTGTGTCTTGAGGCAATATTAAGAAGCACGGAAATTATGCAAAATTAATCTCCCAGGGTAATACAAAAAGGGCATTCCAGATCCAGTGTTGTTGAAAGATGCTAAATATGACCTTTATCAGAGAAATTTAATTTATAAGTAGGATCCAAATTTAAGAAGAAATTGTGGTTTGTAAACTGTGAGCTCTTAGAGTTCCAATGTCTATCTACAATACACATGTAGTACATGCTATGTGCTATTATGTACGTGCTGAATAGGTTAAACGCACTTTAACTTTTTATGCCTAGCAGAGCCTGGGATTTAATCGAGCAGTGACAAAACACCTAGAGCTACTGAAAAGAAATATAGAAAGGAAGTCTTAAAACACTTGCTCATTCATAATTCTCCCCTTATCATTTACAGATCATGATAATGCTTCATGATCTTCTCCATCTCTGGGTGGTAATGTTTACTGGACCAATATTAACAGTGTAAAGGACTCCTTCCTCAGATAATAATACTGCTAGCACTATGCTATTGTGCCTTAGGGTTCTTGTTTTAATACAAATCCTGGCTTTTTAAAAAAAATGGAATGGTTATGAGTATGTTATTGCCTTCTTCATGGGGTCATACTACAGCATGCGTGGGGTCGTGCCATTAACCCGAGGGCTATTAAAACTACATAGTCCCTTGTGAGATGTGTTTTCTTCCTTATTTTTGGACTTTTGGGAATGAAGGTCTTTCTTCACAATTTTATTTGATAAATGTGCCTAGAATTCATAAAACAAGGCTTGTAACAACCTCAAAAATTGTCTGCTCCACTTTTGAACAAAAAGAGAGAGATTGAAACATATTAGAAGCCTAAAGTGCATTTTTTTTATATATGTACTGGCGGCCGAGAAAAGAGATGGCTTAATGACAGTCCCATCCGCTCCAATATATACCCTTCTTACTAGGGCCAGACCATTGATGACATATACACAGATGCACATTACGTTTTTATTTTCACGTCCAATGCAGCCACAATCAGCAGGACATTGCTGTTGCTGTATTAAGTATCTAGCCCTACCGGCTACTGGCCCACAGTCTAGTGTGCCAGATGGCAAATCTGAGCCTACTTGTACTTTTACTTTGCCCATTCTCAAGTGAGATATGACATATCTGTGGTCTCTGTGGGTTTGACCTGGAGACTCCAGGTGAAGTTCTGCTTACCCAGGACTCCAGATCAGTTTCTACTTTCACCTGGCAAAACAGTGACGTTTGGCTGTTTCCACTCATCTCTTGCTGCTACCCACTTTCCCTCCCACTAAAGGCTTTCAGGGGTTAACCAAAGCCCAGAAGATGGACAGCTCCATGTACAGTAGCCTTCCACCAATGCCCAACCTGCAAGGCCTTTTTTATGAGCTCAATTATGCCTAAAGTTTAAGCTGTTGAATGTTGTTGAATAGTTCAGGCATCATTTATGAGTATGAGGGAAGGAGAGGAAGAGAAGGGACGGACAGGGAATTAATCAGATGTTGCCAGCTTAGTCATAAGCTACTACTGTTCTCGGCTTCCCCCTGCCACAGGCTGCAGCTTCCCTCGGCTTTCATGAGGTTAACCTTTTTTTTTAAATAACTTTTTATTTCAGGACAACTTGGGATATACAGAGCATCATAACAATACGGGCATACAGGTATCCAGTTGGTGATACATTACATTTTCCATGATGAGGTTAACTTTTAAAGTGTACCTGTCTACCAAAGAACTGTGGATGACCACTGCAGGTAAGTACATGACATTATACTTATCTAATTACTGCCGGTAGCTGAGCGCTCACTCAGACAGGCGGTTGCTCAATCTCAGTTGTTTGCTTGATTGTGTGACATAACGGATAGGACTGTGAGTGTGTGTTATCTGCATGGGAGTAGCCCTGTAAATGTATACTCACACAGAGAAGGCACAAGCAGGGAGTTGTTTTAATAAAGTAATATCTTGTGAGAAAAAGCTGTGATGACAACAGTTTCCCTTTAATGATGTGCGATGGAACCTGTCAACTTACTATTTAGTGAATAAACCATAATGAAAGCTCCCTTAAATCTCTGGCACTTTGTGGATCTATGAAGAACCATCTAGCCCTTCACGACAACAAAGGGCAGCCTAGTGCTCGTACTGCTCGTCTGTGTTGCCAATTTGATTTTCTGATGCTGATTTCATTGAAACATGATGTGCTTGTTCCAGTGACAACCCAGGCAGAAACCCACCGCTCAGTCACGGATGAGAAACAGGTCACAGCAAAGCAAATATTGCCGAAATAAGATGCTTTAACCGAATAACTGCGTTCTGTTTTTGCTTGCCGAATTTATTATGGCTCATTAACAAAATTGTCTTTGTTTTCTTATATATATCGCATTTTACATAGGAATTGGTTTGGGCTTCAAAGATGTAAATGCTTACAAATTTGACGGGGAAAAAAAAGAAAGCTAATGAACTAAACATCGAGGGAGTTCCTGTGTTTATATATAAGTCTTTAAGGCTATCCTGCCCTTCGGCAACAGCCTAACTGTTAGTAATTAAATATTCCTTGTCACATAAATAGCAACACATGTTGTTATTTGGAAATTATTCTAAATGTCAAGAATAGTCTATTCCCTTGACAGCATGATTTGTTTGCACAAAGAGGATTAAAATTTCGGAAGGGAAAAAAAGACACTATAAAAAGCCCAGCATTGTCCAAAATGTTTTGGTATGCCGAAGCATTATGATTTTTCCTTCACGGGAAGTAAGGCCCCCAACCCCTGAAAAACAGCCCCAGCGTCCTGATTTCACTAGTGTAGTCCTGCAAACTAGACGTTTATCACGGTTGCAGGTTTCCTTGACCAGCGTCAAGAATCTTGAGACAGGCAACTATGCATGTGCTATGGCCAATGGCCTCGAAAAGGAAAGAGGTCAAGACACAGCCACAAAATACCCACTTAATAAAGATCATATACAAGACAAGAAAAGCAATATACACAGTGTAATATGTTCTTGACACTAACACAAGCAACACTGCTATAAAGAAATCCATAAAGAAATACAGTCTTTCATTGTAGTAGGAGGTCCTCATGATGAGTGGGTCCCCACCAAGCTCCAGATATGCTTTTAGCCAGCTATGGGGTCAAAGATCTGCAAAAGCCAACTGTATAAGAGGGCCTCTCAACATATTTTGTCAGGTCTTCAGTAGGGCCTGGCTTCTCTTAATGATTCTTCTACATTCTTCATTCAGTATTGTATATAAAACCACCATAACACCGGTAGCGAGTCAAGTACTTTTACAAAATGGAGGACAGATGTATGATAATAGTGAGAGTCTATCCTCCATCTTACAGCAGCACTGTAGCAAGCAAGGTGGACAAGGAATTTATATTGCAAATTGCATAACAGATGGCATAACAGACATATATAAAATATAGTTATGAATATTAGATACATATTCCTTATTCCCCTAATTAGTTTATAGCATCTATTCTGTCGCCGTACTGCTCCTTGGCACGGCGGATAATGGGCAATGGCGCTGATGTAGTATCAACTATATGTCTAGTTTCTACTGGCATTTTTAGATTTTTCTGATCAATTATTAACAGCCAGTCCAGATTTGGGCACACATAATAATAACTTTATTGAAGGTGTATTCTTTTATACGCACATCATAAGGCATTGAGAGATACAATGCAGCCCATATTTTAGTTTGGAAAATGTGCTCCAATACATATGTGAAAGATTTTTGTACATTGTCAGTATCAGATAATCAGATTTTAGTAATGAATGCATGTTGCGCAGAAAAGGTAGTTCATAAAAGTGATTTAATATTTGTTCATACAGTAATGATCTGTATACATTTAAAAAAAAGGTTTTTTTTTCCTTTTTGCTGATGTGGCATTTACCTTTTAGTTTTTTTTCTACCAAAATGATTTGCCTTCAGAGCAAGAGACATCTGTTTGTATTTTTGAGGTTTTGTAGAAGGGTTTTAAATGGGTGTCATGTTTATCAAACAACTGCATCAAATTGTACGTCTGCGATATCTCAGCAAAAATGTAATACCAAATGCTGAATTCTTATTTTATTTCACTTCCTAAAAGGACTTGCTCTGGTATGGCAGACATTAATTTGGCCAGTGCACTTGCAAACAAAAAGGTGCAAGGACATGAATCAAAAATCCAACATTTTACAGTTCTATATGTTACATAAGTGTTTACACGTTAATATAAGATTGGTAGATAGATAGATAGATAGATAGATAGATAGATAGATAGATAGATGGATGGATGGATGGATGGATAGATAGATAGACGGATGGGTGGATGGATGGATGGATAGATAGAAATTCCATGGCTAGACTGATTAGATGGGTTAGCTGTTCAGGGGTAGGCAGAAACTTTGTTCACGGCGAACATTTACTGGGGTCTGATGTTCTATGGACCTTCACAAACCTTGCCATGGACACTGGTATCCTTGTCCTTGCCTACTCCTGGCTGTGTGACATTTTGCGGTAACATTTATACAGAATATCTTTAGCTGAACAATATCTTTTGAGGTCCTGCTTATGTAACTTTACATCTGTTTCTATGATGATCCAGTATAACCGAGCAACTTCGACTACACGTAGTTTTCATAAGTAAAGTCCTGCTAAAATCTGAGCCAGGCCTCCTTGTTGAATGCACAAACACTCTTTACACATTTTTGGTTTAAATGAGGGTACTGCATGTTCAATTTGAAATCCGTGATTCACTCTAAGGTAAAATTAGTTGAGAAAGAACATACTGTATGTGATTTATTTTTATTGAAATGCAAAGAATGAACACAGATGCAACAAGTACTCGATAACCTTACAAGTTTGGACATAATGGAACAAATTAGTAGTGCCCTCCATCACTGTTAGCACTTTAATTGTGCATTTTATATAATGCTGGTTATCACAGCTTACCACTGGTAAAAAGTCAGATTGTACTGTATACAAATTCTGTATAAATGTTAATTACAAAACTGTAATTTACAGTAGGACAAAAGCCATCTTGTTCAGTTTAGGCGTATTTCACCCTCGGTCCGAAATCACATAAAGTTATGGATGTGGAGTTCCACAATCATTCCTGATCTACTACTGTGCCACCTCCTGGCAATGCTATTCTGTTCTAGACTCAGGGGACTTCTAGATTTTGTAGAAGACTTTTTAATACCATTCATGACCACTTTTGTTTGTCAGCTACATTTACCTGTGTCACAACAGGCCACTTTTATTTCACAAACCAGTGAGGGATTAGAGCAACGCCCAAGCCTACAAAGGCCATTACAATCCTTTATCACAATATCACAATATCACAAGTTACTAGACAATCTTACCGGGTAGGTAAAGGACTTGAAAGCACCGCTAAGGAAAGAGAGTAGTTTCCAACACAACCAAACACACTTGTCTTTTAGCATTGTAGTAAGGTGGGCTCACATTTAGCTCCCAAACATGTAACAACCCCGAGGTAGACTTAAGACACCAAATCCACACTTTATGGTGATAAGCCATTGTAAAGCATGGTATAGTATCCTGTTTATCTTTTTTATTTATCAGGGATGGCTTATGGAGATACAATAAAAGGGTTTTTTAGTAATCCTGATCTGTTCATTATTATGAAGCTCATGGCCTGGGGGAAAATGGCTAAAGATCACTTAGCATGACTAGGCTGACTGATCACATCAGCTGCATGGAAGCAACCAAGAGAAGGGAATCCTAAAGATAACATACAAAGTGTAACTGCTTAGTTGCCGGGAGTCTGTAAAACCCATGCGCCTGCCAAAATCTTAAATTCATTTCTGTGACCTTAACTATTTCACATTTACTTCCATATCCTATGAAATGTTACATTGGTCAGCAATATCAAATACACAATTTATCCATCAGATATATACATATTATTTTGCTAAGAATTCTTGTAAATAAATAGTCCACAGAGCCTTAAACAAAATACTTAGTGAGGCCTTTCTAATAGATTTTTATCCTGTACAAACTAAAATAAGGAACATATTACAGAGATTCATGTTTTCTACCAATGACAGTTGTGTTCCATTATATATAAATACAATTTAAATAGAAACATCTGTGTCCTAAAAATACACTAGTATTATGCTTAGAATAATGTCTTCATTGGCTGTGCAGAAGTACACGGAAAGCTGGCAGTAGGGATTCTAGGACCCTAGACGAACAATGTCACTGCAATCCCCCCTCTCGCATGCATATCCTCTGTAACATAGGGGAGAACCTGGAGGTTCTGAGACCCCTGCAACACTTACTCTGGGGGCATCCTCTCTGCTTACACTAATGCGTGTGGTCATGTGACTTTAGATGACCCTTGCACCAGCGCATCCAGCTACATCAGACGGCCAGGGCCATCATTATAGCAATGCACTGGGGCCCCTCCACCCCCTCCCCAAAAATAAATTCATAATGTACACATAAATTAAATACACATACACTGCCCTTACAAATGCCGGCACATACACACACATATACTCCCCTTACAAACACCTGCCCATATACACACATATACTGCCCTTACAAACGCCTGCCATACAACCATATATGCACTGCAGGCCCATACACTCTCACATGCAGGTTTGTTGGGCTGTATGATGTAGGCCTGCAAAAGTAGTTTGGTCATCAAACAGTATCTGGCCCTTTTAAATTGAGGATTATGGGGTCTGCTGCTTCTTACCCCAGAGAAGGTGGAGATGTGTTGCTGTGGACTGGTGGTGAGTCTATTCCGCATGCTTAATGGAGCTTTACCATTCTATCACGGTAACTGCAAGAGGGCAGTGTTTTCTTCTTTTGTATGTGGCAGCCCTCTGTATATCAAAGACATCTCCAAAGAAGTTGTGGACATGTTGAAGCATCTCTTGATAAAAGATCCTCAGTGTCGCCTCTGGATCACAGGATATATTAGGAGGCATCCTTTCTTTTAGAACATCAAGTGGGAGGATAGAGAGAGCGCCGTTCAACTCCCCAGATCCATAACAGGTGTCAATGCTATTACATTTACAGCCATGCAAGCCAGTACTATCAGACTTATTTTATCACAACCTCTTGTCGTTGCACATTGGACCAATAACTTGCAATCCCCAAAGAATAAACATGACATCATTAGCAGTTAGTCTTAATCTTTACTCATATGTAGTCTATAAAATAGACATATTATGGGGCAGCGCTTTAGTGAGAATTTTGGTTTAGTGTCCTGTTGATAGTGATCTATATACATGGGGAAACATTTTAAAAAGGATTATGTTTTTAATGAAAAACAAGGACATTTCAAGCTGTAACATAATTGCAAAGAGAGATTTCTAACGGTCAATTAGCCTTTTATACTTAAGCTCGGATTAGCGAACACAGCGTGCCATTGGAACACATGAGTGATGGGAGTGATAAAAGGCATCTGTACGCCTTTGAAGATATTCCATGAAAAAACTGTCGTTTCCAGCTACAATAAACATTTCATGTTATTTTAAAGGAATGAAATTTCATTTTCTTTCAAACACTATTACATTTCTAGGTGACCCAAACTTAATCAATGCATGTGCAGGTATAAAGTGTGCAGTATTATTAGCAGTAAACCAATGCAGGAAGAAATATAAAAATAAAATCAGTACAATAATGAAAATAAATTAAAAAAAATAGGGATAGACAAATCTATGGAGAATTTATAAGCCCGACAGAAACCATTAGGACCTATCGCTACCCAGTCACATTGTATTTTACTCTGGTAAAAGCCTCAGAAAAATTAGCACGGTACATCTCACTTAACATATGTGATCGTTGACCTATATAAAGAAATCATATCATAAAACGAATACAGTGCTTTATTTTTAGAGATGTCAGATGCTAACAAAATCCTTCCCTGCAAAATGGCTTTTTTCCCCATTCACACTGATTAAAAAAAAAGAGGTTGTCAAGGTAACAACTGATTTCCGTGACATAATTATAAGGTGAAATTGTAGTAGATTGGGCTAATTTAAAATGAATGGAAAGTTGTATTAGAAGAACCCCGAGTCTCTTTAAATTAAACCGACCTGAGTTTTTAGGGGTTTTTTTTTATCAATCATTTGGCATTTTTTGGTTTAACATTATACATCGATACTAAAGACAATTTCTTTAAATTATCTTACGCTATTCAAGTTGCTAAATGTATGAGCTCATTTGTGCCAAAAAACCCCCCAAGATTAACAAAATAACAATTACCAAAAATGTAAAAATGTAAAAGTGTAAAACTGATGTAAAGTAGGAGATTTGGAAGCCATTCTGGTCTAAGCATGGCCACCATTACCTTCAGCGCTTCCTTAAGCCCAACACCAGCAGCCGCCCCTCCGTGCCGCAGTCCTTACTGCTGAGCTCCAAGATAAGACATCATATTCTGGTTCTCTGCCTTTTTAGGACGAGTAGCACTCGGCAGAAATTCACCATGGAAGACTTTACCAACTTGGCAAAGTCCTCCATACTGTTAACGGGCTAGTTTTGGAGATCAGTGATCTCCTTTTTAACTAGCCCACTTTTTAACTAGCCCATTAGTAAGTGACACAACGGCGATCCTGCTTGTCCAAAAGGGGTGACTGACTCCATGTAATGCAGTAGATGGGCTGCTCTCCACCCTGGCTCTGCTACCCTACCCGTAAGGGATCATTCGTTAAAACACTCTCCACCAGGTGCAATGTTTGCTGAGTTTTGGGCTATTTTAATAAAACATTTAAACATAATTGCTAGTACATTATAATAAAGCACAGAAAATGAACACATCTAATCACTCTCCCAATTTGTCTACCATTTAAAAAGCAAGCATATGTGGGCATTGGGCAAGCCATTTTATGTTAATGGTTAATTTATATACAAGACATATATATCTAATAAAACTACGTAGATTAGAATATTATACCCAGGTGAATGGGTACTTAATATATAGCTTATGTCTCAATCAATATTTTTAGATCCACTCTCCCCCGTTGTCTGCTATTTTGTGTTTGTAACGAATGAGCACCTGCTGATGCTAAGTGGTCCGTTGATAAAAAGACAAAATCACACATGCAGACAACGCACACAATGGGTACTATTCTGTCCAAAATACATTTACCAAAAGGGAATGCATGGAAAACCCATTAAAGGAGCACAGACAGGATAATGCCAAAGCCACCCAATATCCTGTCTACTTTAGACACCCTGGTGGCTGTATGAGGAATTGCAAGGAAAACTCAAGAACTTTAGGTGGTGGCCCAAAATATTTAATTGAAACAGAGCTGGGCTGACTTCAAATATGACATCATATTCACACATCATCGTGTCACATCACACTAAGGGGGTCTGTTCTTTTAGGTGGGTGCTCAGCAAGGTTATGCAATGTGATGTTATGTGCATAGATACAGTATACACCTCATCACCTACTGTCAGGTGTCTCCCAGCATACTTGGTTATTCTTTAATCAGTCTTTACTTATGCCCAGTAGTGTCATTTATTTAACAATGTTTACACTGGGATACAAATATTTGCACTTTCACCTCTTGTGTAATAGGCGTCCACCTCCTCCTAGATTGCAAGTTCCTTTGGGGAGGGCCCTTCTAACCTTTTGCATCTGTAGGTCCACATATTATGTGAACAATGTATGCCCCGTTTGCCCATCATATAACAGTGCTATATAATTCAATATATTAGCTAAAATGAATTTGAACAAAATGAAACATAATGCTGTATATTTAATAATATTAGATCACCATATACCAGCCTCCACGCTTGTGTAGCAGAAGAGGTCCACAAACCCTCCGGACTTACATACGGAGCGTGAGAATGATATCAGCAAGGATATTTCTTTGGATCATTGGTTGCTCTAGTGATTTCTCCACTTTTAATGACTTTGCCCCAGAAATACTTCTTATGCTAAACCCCCACTGTAAAAAAGATACATCAAGACATTACAGAAGTGAAGAATGTTTCTTTTTCCATAAGATAGTTTGGATTTTGTATGCGACAGCGACTAAATTGTATAAATGGATATATGCCATGCAAGTAATGTGTCTTGAATACATTGTTTAACCTCCATGTAAACAGTGAATAAAGATGCAACATCGTGATGAATTTTTGTCCACTTTTGGTATAGGGTCCCAGCAGTGCTCCACCGTTTTTTGCCGGAGGTTCCACCTGATTGTTGGAGGTGCGGCTCCCCTGTGGGGACTTACCTTCATTTGTGGTGGGAGTGTCCTTTGGTGAGGCCCTTCTGGGAGGTTATTATTCGGATTATAAAACATGTGGAAGTTACCGATTTCACTTTTACTCCCGCTAGTGTACTTCTCCATGTCAATGATTCCCCCATTGGAGCATATAAACGTTCCCTCTCTATCCATCTCCTTAATGCTGCGAAGTCTGTGATCCCTAGATTCTGGAAGCAGGCTACGGCCCCCCCGATTTCTGCATGGTTGAGTCGGGTGAATTTCATTCAGCATATGGAGGAGCTAGTGCACTCCTCGAGGGGTTCGGCGTATAAAAATGGGTTGAAGTGGTTGCCGTGGACTTCTTTTCTGGCCTCCTCTTCCTTTACTGCCATGCTAGGGGGTTGCTCCCTGGATTAGGTTTTGCTAACCTTACTTTACGTACTATGTTTCCTTGGGTCTCTCGCATGTTATGTTTTTATAATCTCCATACATACAGTTTGGTTTGGACCGCTTATCTTACCTTACCGTGCCTTGTAACGCTTACCTCACGAGTGTGAGTCCCTTTTTTTTTTTTTTTTTAGGACGTGTGTTCTGCTCCTTCATCTTCTGGTTCTCCGCCGGATAGCCCTTCCCCTTTTCTTTTGTCTTTTATTGTTTTCTCCGTTTTGGTTTGTATTTGAGTTACGTGCTCATTCTCCTATCTGCTACTCAACTGTCATGTTTGCACACCGCCTATGTACCTTTGTAGGCGCTGGTGACTTTCTCGTCTGTTGTATTGTATTTTTCCGATACGATACCTAGTCGCGCTTCTTATGTGTACTGGGGCACGTGTTATACGCTGTACTGTGACACTTATACTTAAGCTGTACTTGTACTTGCCTCTCTTTTGATATCGGCCTGATGCCATTGACTGTGCATAGACCATTGCCATTGTATGTCTGTACGCTACTGCTGACATGTCTGTATTTTGCTTTTATACCTTTTAATAAACGGAGAATTGAGAATGAATTTTTGTCCACTTTCACAATTTAGATTTTTTTTAAATTAAAAACATATATAAATTTTATATAGGCTTAAAATGCTTTTTAATATTGAAAAATATCACCTACACGTTCGTTTTAATTCTTCATATCTCATTGTGTTTGAAAAAAGTGTTTAAATGACCTTTTTGATACATTGTGGGCATTCTGTACATCAATAATGAAAAATAACTCAGACTAGTATTATTAATCACGCTGAAGCAGCACACAGGGACTGATTTATTCTTTAATCAATAATCCCATATTGAAGACATTTAATATTGTCTCCTGAAACACATCTTAAACGTTTTGTGAATTTATTTATTTAGTCCAAATTGTTACGTCATGCCCCTCTTGCTATGTCCTGTACTGCGCTACGTAATAAACCGGCGCTATATAAATCATTAAGTAATAATAATAAGGATTTGTTCAAGTGAGCATTAATTCTGGAGCAATAACTATGGAAACCATCCTTATTTTCCTAGTAACTGCTCCGCAATCCGCAGCGTGTTCTCCGTAAACATCACCGTTCTTTTAGTCTTAGAGTAAACGTTTTTTAGACTCTTGGCACACATCCTTGCAGACACACGTTATCTCGGATCCCATCCCCCCCCCCCCCCCGTTTGCTCCAGGTTAGCAGAGAGAGGGGGAGGGCGGGCAGAGACCTGATTTAGTGTCTTTTCCCTGGGGGGCTTGAGTGGAAGGTCACTGGCTAATAGTGATGCAGGGGGCTTCTGCTGAAATAGATTGCCGGCTGCAGACAGCTCATACAAATTCATTGCCTTCTTGCATTGTTGACCCCGCACCCCCCCAACCACAATCTGAATTAAATACATACATGGCTATGGTGTGTTATGGGGGGTAGAGCAAAGGCTCGGCTAAAATAAAGCATTGGCGTTAAAGTTAATGTCACCTCCCTGACTTTCCAATTTCCTGCCCTGTTTTCCCCTCTGTCATTACAGACTCTTATCTCACCATCAAATTAAGTTCCAACTCATTATGTCTCCAGTCCTGCCCTGAACCTTCACGGCCATTGTTCCTTAAGGCCGCTTTCATGCCGACACATGCGGGGGAATTTTTTTATCCACTTATGGGCACAGAATAGTTGGTACATTTTAATAATCACTCCACTGTAGCAGATTTCTAAGCAGACAGACTTGAGTTGTCTCTCTCAATCCTGTGTGTGGAGCTCACCCACTATGAGGGGGTCACTGCGCTCCCGTTTCTCCCGGGTTCTTAGTATAGGGAAGCACAAGGCATTTAGCCCATCATACCATGTAGGATTTAGGGAGAGAGGAAGGAGTGGTGTGGCAATTTAGTGTTTTTACTAAAATATTTGCAAATTTAAGACAATAAAAGTTTAGAAATGATTTTGCATTCAAATAGTACTGCTGAAGAGTCAGGCATGTATAATGACTATTAATATTGTTTATTTATATAGCGCCAACAGTTTACACAGCACCTCTTCTAATACATATATTCAATTGGTACGATGTACATTATCAAATGCAGTCTGACATAGACCAAAAGAGATCCCTGGAACCAGATAGCCATGGCTCATAAGCCATCACTTGTATTGATCTCTGATCAATGAGCCTTACTAGCGCCTAATGTTTTTTTCCTTGGCTTCTAAAGGCAACAATAGATTAGGTGTAGCCCAACACACCTTGACTAATGGTGACTGCAAATAAAGACTGCACAAGGAGCACAGGAAACATTTTGTTTCGATAGACTAAAGTTTCATATATAAAAATATATTTTGTTTTTTTTGAAAAGTTTTTATTGAGAGGGTGGCTGATAAATGGAACAGCCTCCCAGCGAATGCGGTAGAGGCTAATACAGTAAGGGAAGTTAAACATGCATGGCATAGGCATAAAGCTATCCTGAATCTAATACAAGATCAAGAACTGATTAAGCTCTGCGCCTCTACATCAGGAATATGGGCAGACTAGACGGGCCGAATGGTTCTCATCTGCCATCAAATTCTACATCACGGTAGAAATGGATGTTACTCTTGATCGCCTCTTGTGGCAGTATGTGGAATTGCAATCTCCCGCGTCCTTTTTGCTGCCCCATTCACACTGTTCCTGCTTTCACACACATCACTTCTTTCTCATTTTTACATATTTACCCCAACTGGATATGCAAAATGTGACCCTTCTCTGCCCCTGAGAGGGTTAATATTGGATGAGATTTGCCGGGGTAAAGCTTATTCAGTACAGACCTTTGAGACATGCTGTAGAATAAGACGCTGCAATAATTATGTCACTCAGCTAAATCGTTAAAAGCATTCTGTACTGTTTTACAATGGATTCTGAGTTTATCCATTTCAGTCCCCATTTTCTGCCCATCTCACGTTATTTCCCTCGAGAGTAAGAAAAAGAATTGTAAAATATATTACTTTCGGGTATTTTTACGGGTGCCTGCTCCCAGTTAATGTAGGCAGGATCCGGGGCTTTAAGTGATCTGCGGGCAGCTAACAATATACTTCTTGTTCTCAGCCACTAATATTAGTAAATGAATGTGCACTTAAGTCTCCCGTTCACTTTTTTGCAGAGCTTTTGACCCATAAATCACATAAGCGAAAGGTTGGGGGTTTTTTTTAATTTTTTTTATCGTCACAAATAGCGATTGTCTGATTTTCATTAATAACATTAGAATCCCAAGTTTCTTTCAGATATAACGGGTTTCTATTAATGCATCAGACACCCCCCGTTCAGTTACCGCTGATCATTCCCTCACAGTATATTTGTGCTGCAGGACCCAGCGGGTGGGAAGTATTTTTATCCTTTTTCATTCTAAAAATAAATGCAATTACTTCCTTTTCGGTAACACAGGGAAGACAAACGCATCATTCATTACGGCCACGGCTAATAGCCCGGCTCAGTTTATTTATAAGGGAATTCCTAAACGTTTCCTGGCGTTCTGGACAGTTTTGATAATTCTATTTAAATAATTATTGTTAATATCATATTATATTTATATATTATTAATAGAATATTATTAACCATGAGATCCATACTCATCAGTCGCATCTCAGGAAGCAGAGGAGGAATAGGAGAAGCTGCATCTATTCTTACCAGAGTGTGGCATTCTTACAATCTTAAACGGTATTGTTCCTGCGAGAGTGGTAGATCATGGGAACAGCCTCCCATCAGAAGTGGTAGAAGCTAATACAGTAAGGGAATTTAGACATGTGTGGGATGGGCAGAAATCTATCCTGAATCTAAGACAAGATCTGACTGAGGTGTAAGTCTGTAATCAGGAAAAGCGGGCAGACCAGACGGGCCGAATGGCTGATTTCTTTGGGTAGTCTTTGTAAGGATGGGTGATGACCTGAGGCCAAGAAACCGATTTTCCAGTTCTGCCTCGTTTTGCGAAGTCTTTCAGGTTTCCCAGAGGCTGAAATGATCCTATTAGGGAAAACTGACTGTATCTAGATTGTAAGCTCTTCTGAGCAGGGCCCTCTTCATCCTGATAGGTTATATACTGCTATGTCCTGTCTGCCCTTCGTACAAACGCTGTGGAGTCTGATGGCGCTATATGAAGCAATTAATAATAATAATAAAATATCTATTCTATGCATAAGTTGTGAAATTTAACCACCTTCTACTGAAACATAGAATTTGCCAGCATGTCAATACTCAGATCTCAATCGGTTCCTGATCTTGTCTTAAGATTCAGGAAAAGCTTTAGGTCTGCCCCATACATGTATACAATCTACCACTTCTGCTGAGAGGCTGTTCCACCTTTCCTGGTATTTTCATCCTGAAAAACATTTACCATTTCAGTTGCCCTCCTCCGAACCTCCACTAGAATAGCCATCTTCCGGAGATGAGGTTTAGCCCCCTCTTTCTGGGAGCATGAACTTTCTTTAGGACAGGGCATGGATCTGCTTCTAAATTCTACGTTACATGGCATTTGCAGAGCAGCCCAGTGCGGAATCCATACATTAATGCATTCCGTTAGAGGGCAGGGCAGTACATGCCACACAGAAAGGCCAATCACTCTCATCCATTTGCCCACTGTGCCCCCCTTCACTGGGTGAGCCCCTGCCCTCTCTCCTGCCAATCACTCCCCCAGCCTGCCTTCACCCCGCCCTCCCGAGGCAGCCCCGCCTCCCCGGGCCGTGACGTGCCTGCTGTCGGATGGCAGGGAGGAGAAGGAGGAGAGTGCCTGCTGTGAGAGACAGACGGACAGACGGACAGATTCACTCACTCACTCATAGACAGTCGGAGCACAGACACTGCCTCAGGGACAAAGACACCAGAGACCTCCCTCACAGAGACAGCACCGGGAAGTCTCCGCATGCCCCGGACGGGTCCCTGCTGAGCCCTGGAATCTCCCTGTGCAGGTCAGTGCAGTCTCCCGGTCACTGGGTGGTCACGCTTCTCTCGGGGCTGCGGAGCGAGATCGGTGCACTCCCCCTTTCTATGAGTAACCCCTGGAAGAGTTGTGTGGAAGTGTACCGGGCATGAGCACAGCCTGTGTCAGATGGGATGTATGGATCTTTGTGTAGTAACCATACAGCTTGTCACTGTCCTGGTGGGGTAGACACCGTCCACTATCTGCTGTAGTACATGGTGGGTACAGCATACTAAATATCACCCCCTGCTATACATTACTGCTGTATATTACCCCCTGCTATACATTACTGCTGTATATTTACCCCCCCCTGCTATACATTACTGCTTAATACTTTACCCCTTGCTATACATTACTGCTGTATATTACCCCCGCTATCATTACGTATATTTCCCCCTGCTATACATTACTGCTGTATATTACCCCCTGCTATACATTACTGCTGTATATTACCCCCTATACATTACTGCTTATTACCCCCTGCTATACATTTACTGCTGTATATACCCCCTGCTATACATTACTGCCTGTATATTACCCCCTGCTATAAACATTACTGCTGTATATTACCCCCTGCTATTTACTTATGCTATATATACCCCCTGCTATAACATTACTGCTATATATATTACCCTCTGCTATTCATTACTTATATATTTACCTCTGCTATACATTTACTGCTATATATCACCCCATGCTATACATTACTGCTATATATTACCCTCTGCTATACATTACTGCTATATATTACCCTCTGCTATACATTACCCCCTATTATACATTACTGCTATAGATTACCCCCTGTTATACATTACTGCTGTATATATTACCCCCTGTTATACCGCTATATATATATATATTACTCTCTTCTATACATCACAGCTGTATATTACACCCTGCTCAGTGTGCATGTAGTATGTAGTGACCAGGAAGTAATAGTCCAATTGCCTCTCACAGTCCTGCACTCACTCGCATTAACCCCTGTGCTGCCATAACACAGGATTCACTTTGAGATGGTAAAGCTGCTGCAGGACACTTTAAATAGTTACGTAGCCGCCTGTTCAGATAGGGAGGATAGGGACGCGCTGATCGTACCCTTGCCAGGGTAGCCTATTGTATTTAGGTGTGGGGAGAAGGGGCTTTCATTTCTATAGTGGGAGGTCTGGCTGTGGCTGGTTGCTATGGAAACAGCCAAATGCATTTATCTAGTCATTCTGGGGAAGCAGTGCCCCCCCTACCCCGTAGTACTTTGTGGTACGCCTGTGTCATCTGGGGCTGGTCTTAGTCGGATGTATTATTGTATAACCGCACTTCTTATTTATTTCTTCAATGTTTGCTACGCTTGGATTAGCTGAGGGTCATCAGACTTGCAATCCAAAATTCCCTAACCCTGCTGGAAGTCATGGCCGTCATTAAAGCACGCACTGCTACATTGCGGTATAGTTTGGAGCTGCAATCCTCAGCAGTATAACACCGCAGTCCTAGGGGTTTCCCGACCCAAACTCCGGCTTCGATCAGCCTTACATTCCCTCGCTGTCTGGAATGCGGGCTCATGCTTGTGATTTAAAGGGTTAACTGGCTGTGACAGCGCAGATAACGGAAATGCTAATGACACACATTGTGGGAAAAGCGTGAAGAATGGAAGAATGTTGGGAGAACTCTCAGGAGAGACCCGGCCGCCAGCATCGCTTATTCCTAACAAATGTGCATATATGCCAGTAATTCACATGGAGGTTATATATATATAATTATATATATATATATATATATATTTATTTATTTATTCTGTCCGTTGTCTGAATGAAAGATTTCCAAATAAACTCCCCTCTCTCTATCTCCCGACCGACCCTCTTGAGAGATGTCAGGTAAATGGCAGGCGACAGGCGATTAATAACATGTTTATGTTCTGTTTCCATGAACTCCATCCAGTCCATTGCTGCAGTCGCTGCGTTACGTGGTTTGATGTCATATGTTAAAGCTCCGCATTATTCATAGACACAAACAAAGAAGCCGCGCTAATGATTAGGAATGAAAGAATAGCCCTAATAATAGCAGTCATGTAATTATTCTGCCCTGTAATGTGATTAGGTGCCAGCTGCGTTACAGAAGCCCTTACCGAAACCTGCTTGTGTGCAGGCGGCGAATTAGCTTTCTTACCCCTGCAACTCTAGATATGTCTGGCTGAGTGTGATGGGAGCTCAACAGTTGAAGGCATAGAGGTTGTACATTGCAGCTATCACCCTCTTCACTACCTCTTGTAGTCAATTGTTCAGCTGTCATCTACCTACATCATCTATTCATAATGCAGGGCCGTCTTGGCCCTCCCCACAGGGTAGTTGGGTTGGCCCCATCTGATGCATTTTGCAACACTTAAATTATTGAACCCCTTTATCTAGGTAGATTGGTTCTCCGGGGGCCATTGGTAAATTTAGATAGATTTAAAGAACTCTTATTGAACCTCTGAAATCTAAGCTGGAGTAAAGCCAATGATCCAGAGCTCTATTCTCTTGTGAGTGTTTCTGGATAACTATCCTTTTGGTAACCCGTTAACTCATTCCTTAGCCCCAAAAAATGTTGCTGGCTTGATAATCCCCCAAGATTATAAGATTGGGCTCTCGCTACCAAATGTATCGGTTTGTCTTTGAATTTATGTATTATATTAAACTCTGTGTAAACTGTTGGCGCTATATAAATAAAAGATAATAATAATAACATTTACACGGCTTTGGGACATAGCAGGTGGTCAGCCTCATCATGTTAGAAGATCACCATTAGGTGCTGGAAGAGTCATTAGCTATCTAAATAATAATAATAATAACAATGCAGTAATAATAATGATATATGGAATAATAAGGCATGGAACAGTAATTGATGCCAGATCCATGGGCTCCTTGTCCGTTCGGTCCCTATCTCTCTCTCTTCCTAGCCCCTTAATTAAAAATCTCGGCTGGCAGCCCTCATTAATTGTCTATTAATTCCATTTATGAATGAGTAAGCATGGTGCGGGGGACAGATGTGAAATGATGGCACTGTGAGTGGTTGAGTGGATATTTTAAGATCGTCGTTATTGAGAATAGGATGTATGTATTGTACGTCTCTTAGACTGTAAACGCTACAGAAATGTTTTAACTAATACTTCACGTTTTCAAAGCCCAGGTTTATAGGCATCAAACCATCTATTTACCATCAGCGTATCGCGCTTTAGGCTTGGTTTTATTCTGTTTGCAGAGATACGCTGACAGCTCGGCTCTGCTCTCTGTCATCATTATATAGAATGATTAATAGTTTTTTTTCTTCTTTTCACCGATGTTTCTCCTGCTCTTGGAGTTATAGCTCTTTTGGAACACACTTGACTTAAAGAAAGGAATGTACACATCTATAATTTCTCACTAGCTCTGTTTATTCGTGGCTCGTTAACGTGGTGCTCTTTAGTATGAGATAACGCTTCGATTAAACATTAACATTATGAGGCAGTCGTTTATATAGATTATTTATAAAAATTAGAAATAATAAAAAATATATGTATATTTAGAAAAAAAAATGACTTTTAACAAAAATCTTCTTATTGTTTTTCCTGTATGTGTATCAGAAGTTACAGATTAGGATATTAAGAGGATATGTATATACTGTTTTTTTTTTTTTTTAATTTACTGTTTTATATAGTGCCATCATATCCTGCAGTGCTGTACAATGGGATTTTAATTAAATGTTACACAGTCAGCCTGGGTGTCTTTGAACAGACTGGTTACGTGAAGATAATTGCGCTGGGACACCACGGTGCTACGTGTCGCATGTTACCTTGTAATTTTCATTCACAGTAAAAAAGATGTTTATTTTTAGAACATCAAACAGTTAATATACATTATTGAAGAATATAGCACCACATGAGCTCATAAGATATTCAATAGATTAACATTTTATTTTTCGTATGTCAGCAAAACATGTATGCAGTTTTTAAAGGGCAAGTCACATGGAAAGAAATATTTTTCTTTGAGAATATAATAAATTGGGCCATATACAGCAGTGAAGATTAGCTCTGAAGAAAACCTATTTTTTCCCCTTTTTTGTTCCAATAAACCTCCTTAATCTGCAGACCTGGAGGGCGCCATTGTTGTCAGTCATGTGATATCCTGTGTGGCTTTCCCTGCTCAATCACCACACTGAGCTGATTCTTTACGGCAATGCTAATGAAGTCCTGCCTGTACAAGGAAAAACAGTATCATAGCGAAATGTATCATAGTGGTATGATATTAGCAGCAACCTATTTACCTTCTGCACCCAACTGATGGCAGTGCCTCGAGCTGCCCTCTCCTGGTCGGCATCTGCATTACACTAAAAGGCGTGCTGTGCCTTTAAGACACAGAATACCGGGATATGACATCATGTCCTGGCACCCTGTGTCTTCTAATGCGGTCTATGGAGGCGGTGTGGAGTCAATCAAAAATCTCCCCTGTAACCAACCAACCAATTGAGCAGCGGGGTAACGAGGGGGGCTTATTGCCCAAGAAGGTGATCTGCCCTGGACCTGCCATCCTGGGCAAAGGCCTAGTTGGCTTAATCCAGGATATCTCAGGTATAGCCAGGCTCTTCAATCTCTTTTGCCATCTCCCTTTCGGAAAATGTACGTCGAGATATATTGACCCTAGTAAAAGCTGTCTGCTTTTGCACATCAGTTTTGGAGAATTTGCTTTGTTTTGGTGAATATCCTTTATTGTGAGACCTTTGCTGATCCTCTTAGATCCTGTAACTGAACATTGGCAGTCCCTGTCATTAGTTGTTCTTCTCTTTCATGCTCACATCGCACGCAGAGATGGTTAGCTGGAGCTCTAGAATCTGGCTGTCAGGTGGAGCCCACTTTACTAGGGTTCAGTCAACGTTACGCGTAGCAGGGCCGAGGCCGTAATAGGAAGCAGGTATAGAGTGCAACGTTCAGGTGATCTTTTCTAAGAAAGCTGGGGTATTTGCATTTGTCTTACTCATGACCAATAACTAATGTTGTGCTCATCTTTCCTTTCTGTCTTATTGAAGGTGAACAATAGAGGCATGGATATCACATAACCCAACCTGAACCAACGGGATTGACTGAATATTTACAAATGCTTGTTTCCTTGCAACACAGTGTTGACAAAACCATGGATGAGTCAGCCCTGTTGGACCTTTTAGAGTGCCCAGTGTGCCTGGAGCGACTCGATGCCTCTGCAAAGGTCTTGCCGTGCCAACACACGTTCTGCAAACGCTGCCTTCAGGGCATCGTAAGCTCCCGGAATGAGCTTCGCTGCCCCGAGTGCAGGACTTTAGTGGAGTGTGGGGTGGACGAACTCCCTAGCAACATTTTACTGGTCAGATTGCTGGATGGGATCAAACAGAGGCCGAGGAAGCCTGGGGCCGCCGGGGTCGGCGCTGGCAATAGCACAAACGCATTAAGAGCACAAGGCAACGTTACTACTAATTGTGGGACAGGGGATGCACAAAGCAGTCAAGGTGGACAGCAAAGAATCCAAGCACGGAGCCCTCCAGTAAGGGTAAGTACTTTGCTTTAGTCACTTTCAGCACTTTCACAATGGAAGATTAACAGTTCATTTTGGAAACCACATGTAAATGAAACACAGATGTATAACGTCCTATGCTGGGCTATACATTCCTTAACCTTTAAAACAAAGTATTTCTGCCTAACGTGCAAAAGCATTTATGGTTTCATGCTGACAAGCACCCTTTAACCGACCTAATTTGCCAACGGGGGGACGTACATGCCTATGGCGTGTTGGTCTCCGGTTCTCCAGGTGTGTGCGGTAAAGCCTGACCCGTGTTGTTTTAACTCCTGCTCGTATCGGGGCTGGTATGATGCAGGAGCTTTGACACATGTCCCTCTGGGATGTTACGCTACGGTTTAGCTAAATCCACCCACCTTTGACACGGCTAATCTTGCTACAGATTTGTTTGAATATGGAAGGATTTTCTGCAACAATGACTTGTCAAGATTGGGAACATTTTTATCTCTGTGAAGACAAACATCTGTCTTGTTTGATTCTGGTATAGCTTACGTTACGTTGCCTTGCGTGCTACATACATCACTGTAAATTAGTATTCATTGTTTTATCCCCAAACTTAGGCTGTGCTTAGTTCAAGGCAAGCTCAACAAATCTTCAAAAGCTATAGGAAGCCCTAAATCTGAGTTACGTCTGCCCAAAAATTGTAGGCTGCACATGGACAGATTAAGTCAAGATGTTAAAAATAAAATAAGGAATGCAACAAAAATGCCCACATCCGAGTTTTCCGAGTACCGAGTACCTTGGCCTGGCCTTTTAGATCCAGGGGATCTCATCAACATTTTGGTGACACTGTGTGATAATTGTAGAACTTCGACAGCCATTACTGCTAAAAAGCAGTTTGGGGTGAGAATTAGATGGGAACTGCCATGTCTTTTACAATGGTGATTGGGTTTATTCCATCGTTGCCGGCTATCTAGCTGCCCACTGGATTGGAAACCAACAACTGGTGATCTTTTTCTTTTTTAGTAATAGTAATGACAGCCAATGGCCTGGAGATACAGCATCTGCCTTCACAGCATCAAGAACTTACAATATCCTAAAAAAAATCCAAAACGTTATTTAATAGAGCTATAGAAATAATAAACACAGAAATCGCGGTAACTTAATCATTGAAGGGTCTTTGTCCTTGATTACTGATATTGCATGGTAGTATCAATGTTTGGTGTCCAGTACTCGTAATGAGACACGCGCAGGCAGATATTTAGACAGACATGTATTTGATGTACAGAAAATCAAAGCAAAGCTGGTGATGAAATGTAAAATTTAGGTCAAAAGGGTATAAAACCTTGATTATATACACGCTCATATTCTGATTATATTCATTTATGTTTATCTAAGTAGCCGTGACCTTTATATACCTGATATATTACATTTAGGTACTCGCTGCTTGTATTATATGCTTCGTACGTGTAGTATATGCTAAGTCGTCACATTTTATCCTATTTATGAATTAGATTTCATGAGTACAGGTAACGTGGAATAGGCTGTATTTATTTAGGCCCCACATCTGCCACAAGTGGAGATTCATTTTGAATTATGCAGTTTTATATCATGTCCACAACATCGCTGTGCCGGGTAAGTCCAGGTTACGGGAGCCCTTTTATTGCGGGTTAAATGAGGTTAAACTAAAGTCATGTTTATAGTCTCAGAAATGATAGCAGGTTACTATCGCGAGCAGCAAGTCGGGTTACTCAGTAATGTCAGTGATCCAATGTAATCATTTCTGATCTGAACTGGGTCTCACTTGCTAAAAAAAAAATGTCTATGGCATTAAAAAAAAACCACTTTTTTTTATCATAGAAACCCATTCTCGAGTATTGCTTGTTTTCCCTTATACGAATACAGCCACCCGTATTTCTATAAGGTGACGCGACCCCTGGCTCTGTCAGAAGTAAATTACAGTAATCATATTGTTATGAGCTCACTCTTTCTGGAAGAAATGGGGTTTTTGGAACTGATATGCGATTATATATGAGGAGTCATGCTTCGCGTGTATTTCAGGTTCTTCGTATAGATTGTAAATACCAAATGTGGATTACGTGATAGTTTTGCCAGACATGAGAAAGTGGGATGTAGTGACACAATAACACATGTAGCTTAGTTGTAATTACCGTAATTGTAATGGAATAAAAACTAAAGTAAAGGTGTGTGTGTGGCATAGCTAATTATATTTTGCACCAACTAAATCAAATGTATATTAGAAGCGAGTGCAGTGTTATGATCACTCTCTTGTGATTATATAGTTAACATGTAGTCCATCAAGTTCAACAATTCCACAAACCCACATTAGTTGATCAGTGCTGATGACCTCTGCGTCTACGTGGACACATACCCATTAATAAAATGCAGATACAGCGCCACAGCTTTCAGGAAGTCACAGGGGATCTCTTGGCTGTGTCTCTTTGCCAGTGCCACCATATAAGGGAACATGACATCATACCTCCGTTCTTTAAGTCACTTGTATGGAGTTGACCTACAAGAGGCAGCAGGGAAGAGAGGTCCCGAATATACTGGGCATACACCAAAGCCCTCTGCCACCAAAGATCACCTTTATATTTATACATGTATCTGATGACGAGTTAACATGGACTAAGACTCATTTTTACAAGACCTTCACCCCATGCACTATATGTAAGCGTCGCTGGAATAGTTCTCCTGTCATACACCACAGATACGGTTCCCCAGTACGTATAGAAATACTTATATGTATATCACGTCGTGTAAACACACTCTCTGGCTGCTGCACGATTACAAAGTCCGCGTTCTAGAAATCATTATCCCGTCTTGTGAGAATAGTCATTTCCATTTTACTACGTAGGAAAAGACATTACTGCTTGGAAGGGTGTGTGAAAATGTCACGGAGGAAATGCGCGCACATAAATACACAGCCATTAGTATTACATTTGCTTTCATTCCCATACATAAAAAAATGCCTCGTCGGGTTAGTAGGTAATGAAGCCAGGGCAGGAGTTACTTATCGCACGTTGTGTTCAGTGCAGATTGCGCGGCTGTTTATAAAACCTAGTAAGGAAGGCATAATTATTATTATTATTATTATTTATTATTATTATTACTATTTGTTCAGCACAGTATAAATAATAGATGATAATAATAACCTCTTGGTACAGAAATTATTAAGTCTGTGGGACCTCTTGGTGGATATATTGTCTGCCAATAGTTGTCATATTCTCATGATAATCACGTATAATTGTATCATTGTGGTATTTTCCTGTCTCGTACATTACTTGTCAACGTGATTATTGGTTAAAGGACACTCCAGTCGTCATATCCACGTAAATGTCCCTACATCAGGGACATTTATTTTGGGGGTATTTATCCTTGAGATCTATTCAATATTATTATTTATTGTTAAATGCAGTGCCATCAAATTCTGTAGCGCTGTACAATGAGTGGACAGGACAAACAAGTAGTATGTAACATAACAAATTGACTTACAGAAACAACAGGTGAGGAGGGCCCTACTCCCAGGAGCTGACAATCTAGAGATGTATATAGACACATACATTAGAAGTGTTTAGAATTGCTGTGCGTGGAGGGGTGTTTAGAGCGACACGCATATATACTTACGTTGGTCACTCATGATGCAGAAGGGATGGTATCTGTAACGTCCGCTCTTTTAATGTGGAAAGATGCTCATGTGATTTCAGTCCATTCATTTGTTGTGAGTGATATGAGTGATTTATCCTTTGTTTAGCTGCATCAGTGTGAATAACATCTGTGTAGTCAGGTGTGCAGATATTGTATATGCGCTTGAAAGAAAAATATTTACGTTGGTAGTTCAGGATCTAGACCCCTGACCCGGACCCCCGACCCTGTGTGGATCACGCCAGTAACTAATTAAACAGGTATTTTGACGTTGCGTATTGTTGTGTTACATCCCACAGATGTCATTACAGATTACCCAGAGCTGTATAATTTAATTGGGGCAGTTAGCACACATAGCAAATATATGTTGATACATACAGACACGTCAGGAGCTGAGATCCCTGCACGTGAGCTTACCATCTTACCAAAGCTCCTGGCAGGAGTGGTGGGCTTTTGAAGGCCCCACTCATCTAAAGGAATGGTCATTAGGACTCATCATGATCCTTCTATAGCACCTTGGCAAAAGGTGGCAAAACTAGCCCATCAATGAATCGCCTGTCCTGGTGCCGTCTCTAAAAAATCTCCTCAGCCCCTACAAAGCCAACCAGAAAATAATCACCTTCCACTAAAAAGAGTACAATAACCATACCCTGGAACACCCGGCCTCCAGCACCCGGAGCTCCCCTTTTCAGCATGTGGATAGGCGGTCCTGCTTATGTCGGTGGGTGGTCTGCTGGCATCGGTGGGCGGTCTGCTGGCATCAATGGGCGGTTCCCACTGACGGGGCGTCTCGCCGATGACCCGGAGTGTTCCCATTTATGACAATAACACAGCGAGCAATGACCGTGCCAATGCTTTAAACAGCAAGTTGATAAAGCTGCTTCCCGGGTATACACGCTGTCCATTGCGTGGGGTTTATTTACTGTAAAAAACATGAAAATGGAGAAATGTGGGGGGAAAAGGCAGATCTGATAAAACTCTGAAGAGCAAAGCAAATCGTGCTGACAAATGAGTCGCTAAAGCACGGCGTGAAGATAACGAAAGACCAGAGCAAGATATCATGCAATTTATTAGGTGCAAATATGTTAGAACGGGGGATTTGTAGCATCTGCTAATGATTGTGAGTGCGTCTTTATCACATGCTCCCCTAGACAGCGAAATAATCCTTAATAGAGCGTGGCGTACTAAATGCTGCTCTCACGGAAACAAGATGTCTGGGAGAAGCCTCATCATGATTTGGTAGTGGATGGTTATGTTTTATTTTTTGGTCTTGTCTCTTGGAAACGGTCTTGGATATTTTTATAGTTCACGCCATTGTACAGAGATCCTGTTCCCGGGTTTCTGCTAAGTGATAACGTGTTGTGTGCGGAGGACACACGGACTGGTGTGTTTGTTACACGCGGACTGGTGAGCGCGCGGCTCCATCGCGGAGAAATCGCAGGTTTTCCGGAATATTAGGAACAGACTTCTAATACGCTGTAAGCATCTGTTTATGAAAGGCTTGGCACCCTCTGCATGGAGAGCATGTGTCTTCATTATACAGGGGGGGGGACTCATGCTATACAGCCGTACTATATTAAATATATTAAACCAAATCTGTATAATCCTTAGAAATCGGTAAATAAACCTAAAAACTTTAAGTAGCCTTTTCCATGCAAGTGAACGGAGTATGCGCGACTGACGCGATTGACCTACTTACAGCATAGGCGGAGATTTAAGGTTTAACTCAAATATGTAGGCGCTACCTATAGAGAACAAAACGGCCGATGTACTACAGGCAAGTGTGGGTAATATGTAATTTGTAAGTGACCTTGGTGAACATACATTGGTTAAAGTGAAACCGTTTGATTGTAAGTACGGTATTTGCTCTATTATAAGACGACCCCAAACTCTGTATCTTAAGGAAGGAAAGAAAAAAAAAAAAGGCCTGAAAATGACGACCCTATCGGAAGGGGGGTGGTAAGAACTACTGTTTTTGCTTTTGTCGCACTCTCTTACACTCGCACTCGCTTACACTCGCACTCGCTTACACTCGCACTCGCTTACACTCGCACTCGCTTACACTCGCACTCGCTTACACTCGCACTCTCTTTTTCTCTGGAAAAGCTTATAAATGAGCATTGGATTACTCCAAATGTTGCTTTTTCAGTAACACTACTATTTCTGCTAGTGTTGTGTGAGTTGGTCAGAAAGCCGGTGTAATAGTTCTGAAAGCAGAGCCTGGTGATTTATAAAGTTTATTTCAAAGACAAACTGTGAAAGCTGGTGTTACGTGGAAAGGTACATGTATAACCTAGAGCTGTGACATACGCCACATTAATTATTAACTAGCTGTGAGTTCAAGTACGAGCAAGAATATAACATCATAGAAAAACAACTAATAATCTAATTCTAATGTGTGTTTTCTATTATTAATATATATATATATAATCGGACTGTAATGCATTTATATACAAGGCTTTCTGGATTTCATTGACTCTTCCTATTTTCTTTCCTGTTTATGCCAAGTTTAGTATCGGTATAACCAAAAACTAAATGGTTCTGAATTGCCATCTCTGGTGAGCTCCAATGTTTTCATCTCGCAGCGTCCATTAGAAATTATGATGGGAAAACCTCAAGATTTTCCTGCAAGAAAGGTTAAGTTGGTCTCCATAAACGATAATTAAATCGTCGAGGTGACTGATTTAACTATGCATCTTACAGGTCTAAGCTGCTCATTCATCTTGAGAAGCCCATAGGTTTCCTCTCCGCTTATCTACAGACTCCCAGTTTAGTGAATACACCCCAGAGTTGTCCTGTGTTGCCCTTCGGAAATAGCATTGCGAAGGAGAAGAGGGACCAGATTGTATAGATAATTCTAATGCATTTTAATGTCCTTAAGACATAAAAGTTGGTCTCACGTGAGAACTTTGTCACAGATACATTGACAATAGATGGCTCTGCTCCTGAATCACTGATTCTTTGGGGAAATTAAAATTCATGAAATTTCCCCATCCAATCTGCTCTTCATCCTCATTTATTTGAATCCTACTTTATTGTTGGCTGCCATTCAGATATTCATGTTCTACCCCCTCTATTTGTAATTTCAAATTCATTGCATGGTTTCACAGAGAACTTACAATATTTATAAGGTGACATTTGGCTCGTTTCGAGCTAGTTTCCAATTTCCTGCCATTTATCTTCATTAAATGTATTTTGCATCGATCGTTGATTCTGTTAACTGTTTCCGCTGCCGTAGTAAAGTGGAATTGAGTTGGTGGTTGGCAAATGCTTCACTACTTGGGTGGGTCCGTAAAGCTCTGGCTAATCTACTACATCTTGGGGCAATTAAGTATCGGAACACAAAAATGAAATAACCATTGAATTGCTTGTCCACTTATTTGGGTCCATGCTGGTTCCGGTTAGAAGCTTAGCATCTGATTTTCTTCCGATGCTCAAGTTGGTGTCAGATATCCTCTAAGATCCGTGAGTGTGGGCCGTTTGTAAGGTGCTTAGCTATTAACATAACAAGATCTCGGCTAATGAGAAATCCTACAGGGCTGTTGGGCCAAAGTACACTAAAGGGATTCCCATAATTCCAGAAAGATCATATCTGGAATGTATCCGACTGTTACGGGATGCAACATTTATTGGATACTCAAATGACTGACATTGGCAAATATGATTGTATGTGTGTATGATTGTATGTATGGATATAATATATATATATATATATATATTTATTGATAGAGGTTTGCCAATTTTATGTCATTTGTGGTGCAGTAACTGAACTGAATTTTACCTTTTTAGTAAACAGAGATACATGTTCATGATTTAGCCATTATTGGTACAGTTTGTCCCAGGTTGAACATTAATTCTCTGTTACATAAAGGTTGATTATAATAATAAGTTAATATAATACTTCTGTGTTGCTGCCTAGCGGGGCATGTAGATGAAAACTCCATTTGCTTTGTATCTGCATGGTATTCTATAATATTGTGCGATGCTGCAGAATATGCTGAAGCTGTGTAAATCAATATGTAATAATAATCTTGATCGCTAGGGTTATGCCCGTTCTTTAAAAGGTATAGGTGCATTTACTATCAATTGGTTTTTTTTCTTTGTGCAACATTCATGGTTGCAAAGTCCCCTTTTGTGATACCTTCCTATTTTAAGATTAAGCCGTAATCATATATTTATGGGATGATTAAAGGGTTTTAGCCTAGGACCCGCAAGGTGCACTGTCACTGCCTTCTTCAAATGAAACTATGAGTCTGAATGCATCCTTTGTGAAGCAATGAAGCAACGCATTGTATGTATTCCAAGTACATGGAGGAAAGATTTGGTTTCACCAGCGGCGGTTTATCGGTGGTGTCCTTTACACCTGAACGTCTCGAGAATGGTCCAGAACGTAACCCAACGCCTGGGAAGAAACCACACTGCTGTACCGAGAGGACAACTTTAATTTCCAGTGATTTCACTGCGCCGGTAACATTGAACTCAATTAATATGCCGTCACCGTCTGAAAAAATACAATGTATGTTGGTCATCATACAAAAAGTCTTTGCCTAATGAAAATATTGTTGATCTCACAACAGCCTCACGTGAGGACATAATTGTGTTTGGATAGCTGGCTTGTCAACCTGCATTCCAAGCGCACTGCCGCAGGGCGCAGTTTAGGGAAAACTTGTGTCATCCTGTGAAATCGTATACGCCCTGATTGTGTATCCTTAAAAACCCGCACACTACATTTCCTTGGTTATTTTTCGGCATAGTATAGATTTTAGGTGACGCTCTTTTTCTTATCACCCGTTCCTCAAAAGAGACATCAATGCTATTGTCTCTTTTTGGAAATTGATTGTGAAGTACAGACTTGATGGGCACTATCTAACCATCATAAAAATGTTGTGTTCATTTTATTTTTTGTACAGATTTATCAAGTACACCCATACTAAATAACTTAATTGTATGGAGACCCTTAGGCTTCCAATGGATAAAATGGAAAGCTATGTGTAGGCTTTTGAAACCTCTGAGGTTCATTCTTCTTTATGACATGAAGTTTATATGTTGGACCAATAAAAGTTATCACCTCTGACCATCGTAAGTTAAGCTTTGTTTTAATGAAAGAAAGTCATAATTTATCCATTGATAAACGGATAGAGACCCCTCAATCACAAGACACACAGTTTCATTTTATTAATGCATCTCTACAAGAAAGGTGGTCGATTTGATTGAATGTCTCTGGATCTTATGTATGTGTTAGACCTTTTTATGTGATTGATTAAAACATTTGTATACTCTTTTTACAATCTAATAAAATGCTCAATTCTAAACTGTGGGTTTGGGATACTGTTACCAATGTCCCTCTGCGGTACTCAAGAGCAATGAACCATACTGGTAACGAGATTACTTCTTTTTGTAAAGGAAACCACCTTTGTTCCATGTTGTTGATTCACTTTTTATAGAATAGAGGTGAGGTTATTTCCACGTCTCACACTCCTTTTTTTTTTCTGTTGCGATTGTAAGAGCCGCTCCCTTTGCATTTAACTTCTCTGATTATAAAATACTTTTTATAACCTACCTGTGCTTTCTGAAAGCTCTTCAAAGATTCTAGCCAAGTCCACGTGTTTTGTGAACCATGAACTCACAATAAGAGTATTCTGGTAGTGGACTGGATTGTGTGTGAACAATAGAACCATTCTCTTTTATAGCTCTTCAGCGCTGCTTAAATAAATTCTTGTGGCTGTGGAGTGGCCAGAGGTGCGTCATCATACTCGTAGCTACGTGACATAATTATTGGCTCTGAGTAATATTTGTTGTTAAGGAACTAGCTGATAAAATTCACAACAGAAACGTTCAAATGCACAAAGGGATATAGAAGAAGGAAGTGCATTTTATGAAAATAAATTTATAGGCTAGATGTCATGGGGGTTTGATGTCATGCGGAAAAGTAATGCCCTACTGAGAAGATGCTGGGCAGAGGTAATTGTCAGCAGGGTCCGTATCCTTCCCTGCTGCCCAACCTGGGGCTCCTGCGTGATACTCAACGTGCATCAGACCTTAATATACACTTGTCCGAGTAATCAAGTAGGGTAATTGCTTATATAATGCTGAGCGATAGCCCCAAATCAAGTGACATGGTGGATACACTGAATAAAAGGGTATAATTTAATAAAATAATGGCATATATGGAAGCATGGGATAGACACAAGGCTACCCTTGACATAACTGCCAAGGTATGTGGTCTCAAAGCTTTGTGATGGGACAGATGGCTTGTAACATTTTGATGGCTGTTAAATATTGTGGTGGTTATATTCAAGATGTGTGCGTATGTTGGAGTCCCCTGAGTTATACTTTTGCCTTTGATCCTGGGTTTAGTAAATAAAAAAAAAAAAAGAAAAAAGTAAAACTAGTAACTTAATTATCAAAGCATGCATTTTATATTCTCACAAAGCGGCTTTGTTTGTCCACAATGAAAGCAACACATCAGCCCCACAAGCTTATGTGACAATCGATTCAACTAAAGAGTCCTCCTTCTCCCCGACCAACACGGCTAGATCCATTAAGAAGGGTAGATAATATGTCAATTTAGATGTGTCTGTTTTAGTTTTTTTTTAAGCAATTATTGATCATCTTGTTGATGTAAGCGACTGACTTGCAGCTTTGTCTCCGACGTGGTTCAGGCATGTCTGAACCGAACGCTGAACGTCAGCTGACCTACAGAAGGCAAACAAAACCTGGAGTAGTAATAGGTTTCCTAACCTCTCCACTCTCTTTTCATGTTGGTGTGGGGGAGTGCTGAGTATGTTCCATCAAACCAGAAGCCTTCCCGAGTATGACATTGGGAGGTGGTGAAGCAAAAAATAGCTTTTGTCAACTATATTACTCAGCTTGGGGCTTTTATCTTTATAGGTTAGTATTGCTCTGAGCAAACTCCGCAGAAAAACGTGAGCTCGCATGCATGATTAATTGCCACAAGTTCTAAAATCTCTACCTTTCTAGGTTCTTATGTTTCAAAATAATTGTGTGAGAAGCAGCAGCTCATCTTGGTGGACAAATGTGTGAGATATGTGCTAGAGGCTTCCATAAAATGAGGTGCAGATTGTATTATAATACAAAATTATGTATTTTCCTACCCGGAAAGTAGTCCTTCCCCAGCAGAACTTTACAGTAGGAAAAGATGATCTCCTCCCTGGCTGGTTGGGAGCATCTTTAGTTCTTTTGCTTCTGGTCCAGCTTTAATCATCAGCGTCCATGGTCCTAGCCTGCACTTCTCAAAAGGGGGGAAAGCAGGATGGAGAGAACATTTGAGTACAAGCTATTTCGTATTCTAAGTAAAGCTTTGGGATTTCTTTGTGATCAGAACTAATTGATTCTTTGTAGAACCGCCGAGTATGAATTGTGTGTTCCGCTGCAGATTTAATTTGCATGGTTTTTCTGTTGCCTTAATTTAACCGATAGCAATCAAATTCCTCCAGCAGACATGAGTTTGTGAATGAGACTCGATCTACGCGACACGGCAAGATTTACCTTTTTTAAAAAAAAGTTTGCTTTATGCTGTGTAATTGCCTTAGCAAAGAGCTAATGAGTGTTCGATGGACAAATTAGGGCTCCATAGAATGGAAATATGTGTAGTAAATGCATAATGTCAGACAGGTCATTTCTGTTAAGGAAAGTGGATTTTCTTTATTAAGTGATTGTAATATTATAAAAAATAGAAAATGAAAATGGCTTAGTTTGTATAGAAAGCAACCTCAACAACTCTATTTACAGGGGAAGCCCCGTGGCCAAAAATATTTGTCAGGTTAAGTGTATGATACAGTGCTCTATGCAAAAATGTTAATTGGTATTTACAAAAGCTTGATCTTATCTCATTTTGTTTAAAAAAACAACCTTTTTTATCTGCAAACCTGAAGGATGCCTTTGGTGTCCGTCGTGTGATACGTTCCCTTCTCACTTCGCTGAACCTATTCTTTATGGCAATGCAAATGAAGTCCGTTCTAATGTCTACCACAGGCAGTATGATAAGGAGTCAGCGTGGTAGACTGGGCTAAGATAACAGAGCTAGAACACATACAAATGGCTGACATGCATGACATCATGCAAAGACTAGAACCATTTCAAAAAAGAAAACAGAAACAATTTTTAAAACTCATTTTTTTAACCCCTTTAAGTAAGTGCCAGTGTTCTACAGTGAAGGTATTATGAAACTAGTGACGTAGCAATATGGCCATGTGTCCCGGTAAGTGTTTTTGTTGAGGTTTATTTTCATTTTCCATGCTCTACGAGGGGCTGCAAGCCTTGGTTTCAACGTGGGCAACATGACATTTTTCTTTGTATAGAAGTATTTTGATCGGTGATGAGGTTTACTACTAAACAGCTGTAGACTGTCTTCCTTTTAATTATGTCCTTGATGGCAAGTGTCCAAATTGTTCTCGTTCCTGGCATATTTATGACCTGATAAATCAAAAGCAAGCTTTCCTCATAAGCTAACCACAACATCCTGCAGTGATGTCATCTTGTGTTGAAAAAGATAAGCCTTTTATTAATTATGTATCAGAGAAGCACTGTGGTTTTATTTTTTTGGCAAGTGTTTTAAAAAGCCTTACAATTGTTAGTCGAAACCATGCTGGTGTTTTACAAACTTTTTTATGTTTACTTCATGACCCAGGACTCAATGGAGTGCAGTCCATTACACTTCTGTTAACTAACTTTGTTTACAAGAAGGACGAAGATCAGAGTTGAGCATTGGGAGGAATGGTTACATTGCGACCCCTCTGGACTTTCAGGGTGGAATGTATAAAGAACCTCCTGGAAGAAGTTTCTCACAATTTAACCCTTTCAAGAACGGGACGTATCTGGTACTTCCGAGTCAAAGGTCACCGGCAGACCGGGACGTACCCGGTACGTCATCGATGATACGCGATCCAGCGTCGCTTTGAACGCTGGGATCGCGAGGGGCGGCTGCTACTGACCGCTGGGTGTCCCCAGCGATCCGTAGCAGCCAATCCCCCTCAATTCCGTGCACGTGATCGCTTTGCAGCGAATCACGAGCACGGAATTTAAATATTTAAAAAAAAAACTGCAGTCTTCAAGGGAAGACCCAGTTTTCCAACGCCGGTCCGGAAGGGGTTAAAGCAGGCAGGTAGTTGTAAAAGCATACGCTCCCTATGTTGGGTGGTGTGGCAAGAGGTGAAGAGGGCAAGGGATGACAACAGAATAAGGCGGTGTTGGAGGCAACCCACCTTGGGTTGCTCAGCTGTAGAGCGTCATGAGGTGGCCACCTTGGACCTCCGTTACATAGTAAACAGAGGTAAAAGTGTTACCGGATCCTTGTTTTATGCGGAATTTGTATTTTCCTGGTGGTGTGATTTTAGACTATGACATTCTGCTTACTGAACCAAATTCCTTGTAAATTGGAATAATTATTAGAAACTAGCCATAAAGACATTTTTATTGTTACAGTATATGTAAACCCTGTTGCTGACTTTCTTTTTAATAACTTTCAGTTTTTTGGAGGGGCACTCCAACCATCTGATGCATACCTATATTACCTTTAAATTAACTTCGTACTCCCTCTATGCATGGAAAACAATGTTGTTTCCATAAGGCATAGCTAAAGCATGTAGGTTCTCGGTAAAGAATAGCAAAAATGGAACCTTGTTGCCTCCCGAGTTTTTAGAGCTGGAAGATGCGTGGGAAAGTGCTTGTACGGACTGAACTTCATTCAGATTTGGTTTCTCAGGAATGCGGGGGTATTGCTGTGTTAATTGCATAGAAATAATGGCTGAGATTAGCGAAACCACAAATGACTGAACAATCTTCTGTTTAGAAGTATACAAGCAGATATGTAACACAGACAGTGCTGTCAGCCATGGATACATCAGAATAAACATCTCGATTGTGTGAGGAGGACATTTCTCAACACTCTCAATTGGAAAAACAGAATTCAAAAATATCTGGGTTCATGGATTTTAATATATATACTGAATAATGGGAAGTATTTTGTAGCAGAAGATCAGTTTAAATTGGAAAGGGCTACAAACTGGATTTTTTTTTGCTTTTGGATCCCACATCTGTTAATTGCGGTTGAAGGGCTGAACTTGATGGAGGCATGTCTTCTTTCAGCCTATGTAACTATGGAAAAGTGAAAAGGTAAAATGAGGTACATTTTCAAGTCCATCATCAAGGCATAAATGTCCAAGCCATGCTTTATTGATATATGTAGCAAGAAAGTTCATCACTACGAAGTTTACTAAAAGATTTTTATATTGAAATCATTCCAGTCTTTACTTACTTTTACAAGTGTTCCATGACTGCAGGACCATCTGTATTTGTGTCTAATAAGCAAAAGCCTTTCTGTTTCATCACACAGGCTGACCTCCAGACTCGGGTAATCCTTGTTTATCTATGCAGAAGCCATCATGGGGAGAGTTGTGGTTTCAACTCCCTCACTTCACTATACCTTATGGAGGGCCAACACTGGTGGGTTTCTCCAACAAGAACTGAGCTGGCCCTGTACAATGCACAATTCAAGAGGGAATGAGATGTTGGAAGGCATCTCGTTTTTTAAACTACACATTTTACAGGGTCAGTGGCAGAAGCTCACTGGGGCTGGACGTTCATAATGTATATCAAAGTCAAGTAGTCTCCCTTTTAATAGACTCCATTGATGGACAGGGAACATTTTAGCTGGCTTGACGCCATATTACACTCATCAAGACAGACCTTGATCTGTAGACCTTGGAAGCTTGTCCAGCTATACCCTATACCATTCACATATTCACACAGAAGCCCATTCTCAACTCAGAGAAGGTTTTCATGTATATACACACTCATGGGTACAACATGGGAAAGAAATACCCTTTTCAGACATTCTACAAGGTACTTTAGGGACCATGATTACTTTGTGTCTATAACCCCATGCCATGATGATCATTGATTAGATAAATTGGGTAAATGTATAATTTGCTGTATGATTGTACATAACTGCAGCCATTATATGAAGAAAATATAATGTTGGTTAAAATAGATATAACTACTTCTTATGTGACATAGATAGTTCATCTTTCCCATTATGTAAACTCTTCCTGAGACCTCTTAACCATGCACGTTCAATCAAATGGGAGAGGTAATTGAGTTTATGATGAGGGTCTATTAGAAGTTTTCAACCAAATGTTTTAACTCGGACATAAAAGAAAACAAAAGCCACACTTGGAGTTTTTAATAAACGTATCAAATAATACCAAAAGCTTTGTCACAGGTTGGCTTTGAGGTGACCCTGCCCGGCATTTTTTTGCCCTGGCTTTTTAAACTATTGTTTAAGCTCCGGCATCACATGTTAAAGCAAACAGTGATCTGTTTGCAGAGAACGGTCAGCTTACCCATCTGCAGGTCTCACGTAGGTATTTTACGCATGTGTGCTTCGTATGGATGACGTGCCACCAGGGAAAATGTCATCCGCGAAGACATGGATCCTAAAAAATGTTAATGTTGCATCCTTTCATTTCATTCATTAAAACATTTTATTAAAACTTCTTCTTCTATCTCCTGCAGGTAAAGCCCCTGTAGATTCTAAATGGAGGCCATCTCTAAGTTGCACCAGATTCTTCCATTTTGTTAATATGAATAACAGCTGAACAGACTTTAATGTTCTAACTGTCCACTGAAGTGATACGATTATTATCAGTAGGTACCTACCTAGAACTACAAACCCCCATGATGCTCATTCAGTTCTCTTACTACAAGTAGGCACCAATTATAAATAATGGAACAATGGGAGGACTCGACGGGCCCAAATTCTGCCATCAAATGGTGCTGTCAAATTCTGTGGTTTTATGATATCATTTTATGTTTTGCTCTGCAAACTGTGTGCTTCTGACATACACAATGCTGATTTGTGAAATCACGGTGTGGAGATGTGCTTTGTATAGACACTGCTTTCTTCCTTCATATCTTTTTTAAGTAATAACTTTGCACAGCATGGGCTGACGGCCTCGGGGGTCGGAGGTAGCTCCTCATTTAATAATCGTGTGTCTGTCTCTGGTAAGATGGGTCAGGGCTGATTAGCAGCCTCTGTCCCTTCCAGAGCTCACTGCACACAAATCTTTCTGTCGTTCCTTTGGAATGTCATCTGCTCTGGACAAACCGTGCTCCGGGGCCTTAGGTTTGATGCCTACCGCACCATTCTGACAACCGTGTAAGAATTCTGGATGTGATACATCACGATAAAAGAGTAACAGGCTACGACAAGCCGGTGTTTGGAAGTGAAAACATAGCTTGACGTGGCTGAATTGTTTATGATTGCTGCAAGATTTGATTACCGATACTTAGAGGTCTCAGGCCTATTATCTTGCCTTAAGATTATAGTATATTATGGTCCTGCAAGGGCATATTTATTATTCAGTATAGCCACTGCTGTGGGTAGATATATCCTGTAATAGAGGGCTGCCCTAACTCATTGGGGGTTATGTATATATATTCCAATTCCAGTTGAAAGGGGCTCTTGTCGCCTTGACAACCAATGGCATGGTCTTACTAATTGTACCATTCCATTGGTTGCTGTGGTGATAAAACCACGTTTTAAACTTTGCACCAGGGTCGCTTTTTGAATATAGTCCACATTTCATCCGTAATTTATTATGTTACCAGGTCACACAGGATTTTTCCCTATCCGCTCATGTGTAACGGGCCATTGTTTAACTTCCTTTATTTTCTGTTTGGTGCTAATTTCAATATTTTGTGTTCATGCAAATTCTTGGAAAAGTCACCCTTTTCTGAGAAAGAAGTTCACCTTTTCACCACGTTTGTGTGCGACCAGCCAGCCTTGTCCTTCTTCACCCTCCCCCCCCACAATGACAAGAGAGTCAAGTCGCCTTTCTTTGTAATAGTAGAGATGAAACTTCATGTAGTCGGCATATCTTGATTTATTTATTCTAAGGTAAAAATATAAGGTGAAAGAAACTCTTCGCTTTTAGTTTTTAGCCTTGGAAGTAGACCAAAGTCTAATCCCATTTCCAAATATGAATTCATGATTTATGAACATCGGATACAGAATTCTGTTCTCCTCGGTAAAATAGTTTCATTTCTAATCTGCTTTAATAATAAAGACTGCATGATTTGCAAAGGTGGACCTGCCTCGAAATGTGGCACCACCTTACTTATCTCGGTTTGGTACAGGGTTAAATCAGTTGACCTGAAAATAAAAAGAGAAAAGGCTTAGGGTGAGGCCTGGAGACTAATTAAGTTCCACATATTTAAACAGCAAGATAAACATCCCATGTAGTGTGAAAGACTGCCGGGGAGGTGTTCTTAGAATTGGTTCAGCCTTATTTCATTTTTATTGCCTAAACCTCTCTTGTGACAAGGGTTTCCTTGTTAGTCCTTATCTGCTTCTGGTGGAATTTTTTGTGGAGATTCCTTATCAGAGGGGCAGTAAAAAATGTAAATATTCAGTGACGGCAAACACTTACACCAATTGTAAGGTTTAAGTCCGGGTGAGATTGGAAAGTTGGAAAAAAATATATATTTTGTCCCTTTAATGGGTATGATATGTCCGTCCAGCTATCTGTGAAACATGAAAGCCAACTGTACCAAACAATAAGATGTATAGTTCTTTACATCCGTTATCTGAACTTGGCGGAACAGAATCCCGTCTCAAACATGGACCACAATGAACTCGATTCACGTTGCGTTTGATGGTCCTCGGATCGGCTGTACCCTTGGAAAGCACACAATATATCGAGGAAATATATTTGTCGTCACGCATGTCCTAAAAACTGCTTATAAAACTTGGTAATTGGATGTTTTAGGCATATCCTCTTTCATAGAGGACACATGGAAACACTCAACAGCTACATATTAGAATTAAATTGCTGCTGTGAAGAGCACAAATTCAGTGACCGTTTTCCCTCAAGACCATAATTTCATAATTTTTTTAAAGGTCTGTCCGTTTTCCCATGGAAGCTGAGGTCTCTCTGGTAGTGGCGTTTGTAACTGAAGGTTGTCAGAAGATGAATGTCTGATATATTGTGGCATGTGATCTCCTGGTGTCATATCAAGTTGCTGTAATCTTTGGTGTTATCTGAAAGGGATGCTGTTTGGACTCCGGCCTGTAGAACGCAGAGTTTGAGTGGAAGTAACACATAATTGCTTCCAGCTGTCTTAGACAGCTATCTTGGAGGAAGAATTCCAGGCCAGGCTATGCAAATTGTAAAAAAAGTGATTTATAATGAAAGAAAGACAAGGAGGAATTTCACCCATGGAACCTTTTGCTTGTTAATCAGTTACTGGATAAATATTCTCTGTCACTTAATGAGAAATTTGGACGCGTGTAATATGTAACTTTCAAATGTTTCCATCTTCCAGGAAGCAAACAATGGAATGATTTGATGTTTAATAAGTAATGTTTTTAAGCCAGTTGTTATTGTTACCAGCATGAAACAACAATCATGCTTATATTTTATATTTTAATTAAAAGCACATTTGTCACGCTCTCAGAATCCTGCTTTTTACAGTTCTATTATGGTAAATAAATCCATGTAATGACCATTACTGATTAAAGTAAGCAATACCTTAGAAATGAATTCGTTTTAATATATTAGAAATCCACATTATGTATGTACAGTGAAAGCAGACACAGTGACGTATTCGGGCCGAGGTCTTGGGTGGCAGGTTCTGGGGCAGGGGGCACTAATCAATGTGCTGGTTACAAGAGATACCTCCTCATGTGGCCCATTTACACTACGCAGGACTGAGTGGGCACGGCCACCATAGTATTGCGCCAGGTTATGATGTCATATCACAACGGGCAGCAGCTGGGGGTCAGGTCGAAGGCCTGTCCATGAGGACCCACAAATAATACAGAAGAGCGTTACAGAGACAAAATGGCTGCTTATTGTCGTTTTTGTTAAGGTCTCAATTCGTAAAGGACTTGACACAACTATCCTCAAGTAACCATGTCTTGCAGTACCAACCGCCTGCAACGCTAAATTAATTATTGTTATAATAAAATACCAGAGTGCTTGGACCAGAACTAAACAGAATGGCTGCTCGTTGTATCAAGTCAAATTCAGTTCAAATCGGTGAACTTGGCTTTAGGTCACCGATCGCCGACGCGGCTATTCAGTAACCCTTTTATCTTTCATTTATATAACAACTGATTCCACGTATATAAAAATGACATAATAAAATAAACAGGGGCGGACGTCACACAGGGCCCTATCCGCTATGGCCCTACAATCTGTTGAAGTAAGATTGAGGGCACTGAAAGTTAATTCAAGCCACAATAAAATGAGAAGTTTCAGCTGTATCCTTTTGACTGGCTGCCATAATTAAACTGCCTCCAGCTAAAGAGCAAAGAATGCTGAAGACACCATGGGGGGGGGTATGTATTTAAAGTGGTTCTAGTGCAAAGTTTGAAGCTTAGTCTTATCGCCATAGTAACACATGACTACTCCAGCTAATTGAACCATTCAATTTGTAGCACCTTTAGAACTTTGCACTTCTTATACATAATGAAAGAAGGATGCAGTGGGGGTTAAGGATACGGGTCAGCCTATAGCCAATTAAGGAAAGAGTATTATTTATTATTATTATTATTATTTTGTGTTTATATAGCACCAGCAATCTACGCAGTGCTTCTTACAACACATATATTCAAGGGGTATGACAAGACGAGAATTGGCAGACTAATACAAACCAATAATTAGACGGCTATCAAAGTGTCTTTTATCTTATTTTTTAAATATATTTAATCTTCCTCCGTGTGCTTTTATCGCTCTGTATTTAGGTAACTATTTGAAAAATTGTATACAGGAATTTTTTTTTCCATGCTCAGTAATTCTTAATTTTAAAATGACCTATAACTAAATACATAACATTAACATTAAAATGTTTTTTTTTTTTTTTTTACTACTGAAAGAATTCTAATACATTTAAGTAGACTTCTCCCCAGCTCCGCCATAAGTCTTGCCTTGAATCGATGTCGTAGCTGAACGATGAAGACGTGTGACATTTTGCAGCTACTTTTCAGTTACTAAATGAGACAATATTTCAAAGAAATTACCGGCAAGATTTTCCGAGTCCCAATTATAGCGCCAGGAACGAACATCCATAAATCTGCACTCGCACTCACAAATTACTGCACTAATAGTAAGTGTGAGCTGGGCAGAGATGGACGTCGGCCAGCAGTACGTCGAGATATGTTTATAAATTTCTAATAGGCTTGATTACTTTGTAGAGTCTCCGCTTTTGAGTAAGCGGAATGCATCTGCTTGTGGTTACGGGAAAGGAAAAGAGATATGGAGCCCAGGGGACCCGCATTACTATGAAAATATAGTGCGTTTCACTGTCCTCTCAACACCTTTCCACCCGTTTAACCCAGATAATAATGCCCCATCCCAGATGTCAATATTATCCCGTCATTGCCGCTTTCCGCATATGACAGGTACCAGGCTAGCGCAGCCACCCTGATGTCCTTACCTGAAGAGCCAAAAAGTCTAAATCGGTTTTTCATTCTTTTTTTTTTGGTGATTTTAAAACCTCCGTTTGGAAGTCTGTGTTGTACGTACCATCCCCCGTTTGGAAGGACTCAAATATGTTTGTGGTTCGCTGCCCAAGTTAAATAACTTTAATCCAATTGCTGAAGGGATTTTGTGGTTGTGAACTGTGTGCACTTGAAAGCTATTGGGATGAGTTATTCAAAATTACTATATCTATATATGTGATAATGAACCATGAATTAAGACCTTTATCAGTCCTTTGTCTTATATTCAGGATAGGTATATATAGGTATATATTCAAACTTTTGAACGTATGTATGTATATGTGCTCGCGTGAGCTGAGTTTAACGTAAATGTATACATATGAGTTAGTATGTTACCTTTATATCCAATTACATTTTGAAACAGGGCATTAAGCATTAGCTAACATTATTCGATTGTCCTGCTGCGTGCCCCTAATTAAGAGTTACATTTTGTAGCACAAATCGTATTAATGGACACAGAATGAAACTGTGCTAGATAGACTGTGACATATGTTACCTATAGATAGGAGACCTCCTTCGAGTGATTGTTACTTTTGAACTCTCTTGAATGTTTAATGCGGCTATCCTTTGAAAATATATGACTACTTTTTGAGAATGCTTCAAATAAATGCCGCCTTATTTAACTGAAATCAACATATTGTTACTTAAAGGGCAACATCCTCCTTATCATCACTAAACGTATGAAAACTAATCTATAGTTATTAAAAATTTGGAATTTTGTTTGATCATTGGTAAAATTGTCTGGCGACATATGGTTTAAAAGCAAATGGGCTACTTTACCCGCATGTTTAAATGATTTTCTCTCTTCTGGTCACTTTTCCTCTTGTATTGTTAAATCCAGTAGGGTCCCACCATCTTGACTACCTGCTTCATATTAGGGACAATCTGGCAAAAGTGGTATTCCATAACGCTGTACAAGTAGTTAATCAAATAACAAGTTGGGCAGAAACAACACGCTTACAATTAGACCTTTAATGTCCATGGGGCATCAGTGAGCCTATAAACTCAATGAAAACCCAAAATTAGATGCTCAAGTCCCCTGTTTAGAAAATCATTCTGGATTACATCAGCGGACAGCCAAAGATGGACAGCAATTTGGCATAAGAAGGAGAATGAGGAGGAAATAACTACTTTTCTTGAGCGCTCCTTTAAGGGTGAAAGAGGACAAAATGAATTGGCTGAGTTTCACAATGGGATGAATGGGATTCCTTTGGGAAACAGAGTAGGTTGGGAGATCAGAGGTCATTTAAACTCTGGACAGTAGCTGTGATTGTCCTAGCCGCTGAAAACAATAATTTCTGATAGATACAAAAGGGTTCTGTGTTAAGTGAGTTAACATACAAGACAATGGATTTTGTGTTTGATGGGCATAATATATCTGCATATTTTAGAACAATGCTATGTGGACGCTATCCCACAACCCAAACATCCTTTGGTAAAGGAGTAGACATTACTTTCTCTGCTGGGCATATCTGATCATTCATTGTTTTCTTTGATCAGAAGATGTCTGTCCCCCTACAGCCCATCCGTACGTTACCAACTCCATTCATAAATCATGTGAAGGGCAGTATACACAACATGGACACGGATGAGCAGTGTACACAGTTCCTCTATCTAAGTTAAGTGGAAGGTCTTGACTTCTCATATGGCCCTTCATCATCTCGCTGGGAAGATCAGACCTCTGGAACCGTGGAAGTAAAGATTCCCTGTGTCACATTTCACTCGGCTCTCACACTCAAAAGGATTCAAAATCCATCATGGGTTTGGGAATATGCCCTTTTAATCTTGGTGTCACAGATGTGTTGGTTTGTTTCCAATTCTCTCTCGCTCTCTCGCTGAGACTTGGTGTCTCGTTCTGCTTGTGTAGGTGACACGCTGTTGGTAATTATGAAAACCGAGTGTGAAAACTTAATGGGAAGTCTAAGGCGTCTGTGTGTTTTAAGGTGACTTTCCGTAGATGCTGGCCAAACGTTTCTGGTGTCCATGCTTCGTCACTAGTGGGGATGGCGACATGATTGATTGGAGTGTTTTGTACCTCTGTGCGAGTTGATGTGCTCTGCTGGGGGCTCTTTATATATCTCCCTCCCCCCCCTAGAACGACACAGATGCAAAGGCTATTGATGTGCAAAGGGCCTCTTCTTTCTGTGAATTGGATACGTCTTTTTCCAGAGTGGCTTCAGTTTCGGGCTACTCTGCTAGGTGAATCCAGGCGTTTGTTTAGCCATCCATGTGCGACATCCCATCCCTGACTGCTAATTAAATTAAAGGCAATGAAAGGAGGTGCGGGTATGATGAACCAGTGTGTAAGTGTGCAAAAGTACCAAGAAAAGTGGGTTTATAGACAGGTTCTATACATACAAATTCACCTAAAATGAGTGGGAACCTTTGACGCAGGCGGTGGGGCACGCGGAAGCTTCCTGCTTTTGCATTACACGTATTTATATAGCGCAAGCAGATACCGTAGACGAGTCTACTCGGATTGCTTACCATTTCATAGCATTTGATTTATACACATGATATGGCACTTTAATCACGTTTATTGTTTTGTAATATATCAGCCTGTGTTATTAGATGCTGGTTAATAAGATTCCTGATGTATCTGTTTGTAAATTAAACTGTCCCCAGTCTCTTCCTGATGGCCGTGTCGTTACGAGGCCCTGAGAATATCATTTAAGGAGGATTAACAGGAAATATTCTGGTAAGCCCCCCCAATAGAATTGGTACTCTTTTTTTTGGAGGGGGGGTGTCTGTTAACCCCTGCATTGCTGGAGTCTTTTTGGCATTCTGCCAGACAATGTATATGTAAAATAAAAATATCTCTGTGGGCCAGCTCACAATATAATAGCTCACATCCAACATTTGTTTAGTTGGTGTAACACACAACATACACCGCACTGTGATGCCCGGCCAGATGTCTCTCCTGTAACACTTTGACGGGGATTTTAACTTCCCGTTCTTAATGTTCGTGTGTGAAATTCTTTACGGCAGGAGACTGTCTCCTGTGACGTTTTGTGTGTGATGTAGCTGACCTGTACCTTTCTTCTAGTGCCCGTTATTTACCTTCCTACAGCTCCAGTCCCTGGCGTAGAGACCATGTGCACTAATCCTACCACATTAGCCCTCGTTCCGTGTGTTAAAACGATGCCCGACCCAATAGGTTCACAGGCTTTCCTGTTTACAGTCTATAATACTCCCCCCCGGTAAGGTAAGTTCAAGTTTGGGGGGCAGCAGCTGGCACATACTGGAACCAACCATATATCAGGCATTATTTTTCCTACTAGCTTCAAGTATTGACGTGAGTGTAAAAAAAGCACTGCATACAGTATTTATGAGGGAACTAATTGAAAATGTAATCATTACTAATATACTATTAAAACGCTGTCATTCTCGCTTCAGGGAAAAGTCTGGCTACAGACAGATAAACCGTCACATCCCACGCTATAGTGGTATTTTTTTTTTTTTAAGAAGTATTGATTTTATTATTTTATAACTCAATCCCAGGTGATTCTCAAAACAGTGGCCCAGACCTTAATCAGTCCTTGTCTTGTCTTAGGTTCTGGATAGACGTGTGACTTCCTTCACTTTATTATATTGTATCTCAGTATATAGTATTTTAAGCAATTAAAGGTGCAGTTCCACTTTGACAGATCATTGAGTGCTCCGTTATGCTAACTTTAACCGATCTTCCATTCTCTTTTTCCCCAGGCGGTTTAGTAACAAAAAAACACAGAATAGAAGACAGAATTTTTTAATGAAATTTGTGGGGCTGGTTACCCTTTTTTTTGTACATGGGCTCCTGCATTTGCATATATCCAATATTTTTTACATAGCTTACAGCACAACCTAGGATTTACATAAATATTTAAAGTAATACATTGTAGAGTCCCTCACATCAGTTTGTATAAACTCACTGAAATAACTTATAACCCTATAAAATACATGTTTTATAACGCAATTAACTGTTCCGGTCCTGATCTGTGTACCTTAGATGAGTCGTGACAGTCAATAAATAAGTAATAATTAATATGCTGATAGGAAATAATAAAAAATGTTAGTATTTCCTATCAAGCAATAAAGAAGATGCCAGTGTAATACTGTGTAAGATACATAAAGAATATAAACTGCCCTCTCCATCCTATTTTTGTCTCCTGGGGCCAATCGGAATCTGGGATATTTACTGTTATACAGGTCGGTGTTACTGATCCCTTTTGGAGACCATCCAAGCATCCTTCCCTTGGGCTGCAGGAAACATGCCATGGCTTCAGAGCGTAGTATAGCAGCTTCCTATTGGATGACCCCGGTGCCATTTTGGTTTTACTTTCTTTTTACAAGCACATAAAAATATCTGAAGTCCCCGAAGCGAGGAAGAGCTTTAGGACGGTTCAGCTGTGGGACACCCTCTGGTTCCAATTACGCAGGGAAAGAAAAATATAATACGGTGTTTGTGTGTGTGTGTGTGTGTGCGTGTGCGTGCGCGCCCCTCTCTCTAAATATAGACCGCACTCTCATCTGGGAACCGCAATAATCGCTGTCATAAAACAATATGATGTGGGAAAAGTTATGGAGGTACTTGAATATACAACATGTAATCATATAACAACGTTAACAATAATAATAATATTTGAGCCCTGGGGTCAGATTTTCCGCTGGCTAGTAACGTTGTAGCATGTCGTCAGCTTTCCGTGAAGTGTGCAGCCGTAATAAACTCCTCTAAAATATACCGTAAAGCTGTTCACCATGCCGTACGTACAGGTAACAAACGGATTACTAAATCGAAACTGAGCGGCTATCGTACACTGGGGTTAAACTATACTATAGTATTAAAATAGTACTATACTATAGTATTAAACTAAAGTATAAACCCCCAGAAATGGCTGATGCTGAGATAGTGAAGCCAAACTAGGGACTGTTCTAAAAATTTTGGAAACACGAGTAGTATGGAGTTTTTTAGACTTTAAAGAACACTAAGATGTCTGCAAACGGGGTTTACTCATTAACGGTAGAGTTCGTAGGAGAATTTCAGCTTCTTGACTTCACAATATTTTCTGAAGATTCCTCTGTATGTCAATTGCTGGATCGTACACGTCGTTATCTGTAACATTTTCATCTTGTACAGCGCTGCGGAATCTGTCAGGGCTTTATAAATAAAGTATAATTATAATGACTCTCTGCAAATCCTCCTTTCAGTGAATAAACCCCAAAAACCTATATATAGTCTGCAAAAGGTGTCTATAGTGCGCCATTTGGAAGTGAATGGTTGCTATAATAAGTATGCAATGCCATGGCTGGGCCTAGGGTCACTGACACACTGCAATTTGTTTTGTGCCCCAAGTGGGTCTGGCTACATAAGTAATTGCTCCCCTTAACAAACACTTCTATCCACACCCATTTTCTATGGCTACCACTCCACCTTTTGGGCCCCTCGACTTCTCCAAGGAACACCCACCCACCCAGTGCCATCTTTTTCCCCCGAACAACTTAGCAGTGCCATATTTGTCCCCCAAACAACTTAGCAGTGCCATCTTTGTGCCCAAACAGCTTTACACTGAATGTGTCAGTGACCTCAGACGCGAGGGAGAGGTGCATGAACTCTGTGCCCATTTAGCCGGCACAGATTTCACTCTGTGTGCTCCCTGCTATTCAGAGCGTCAGAGTGCAGTACACCCCGTGTACCCGCCTAGCCTTGGCTCTGGTCAGTACATCCTTTATTAGTTATCTAATGAACTTACATACAGAAAAATGCTTAATACTCAATGTATACATATTTTGTTACAGATATACAATCTCTAAAAACACGGAAACAGCACCAGATGCATAATTCACACACTTCTTATTAGAATAAGCTTCTTTAGAGCGGTAACAGCAGCTCATTTTTCCACTTGGAGGGGAAAGGGTTTTCCAGTATGACTAATGAATAATGGTGTCATGGTGTGTTTATGTAGGCAGATGAAAGGAATGACCAAAGAGGAACAAAAAAACTAAAAAAAAATGCTACACAATTCAGAAAGCCAGACGGTATTTTACAAATGTAGCCACGGGGCACAATATGGAAACTCTGAGGGGGCGGCTTGCACTCAAGTGGATTTAACCCGGCATCTTGTGGCCTTTTCATGTACGTGTAGAGCTGGAGAGGACAAAAGGAACAATTGCTTTATGAAAAAGAAATAGTTATGTCACATTTTCTGTGATATTTTGTACTTGATTAGTTAATGTGTAAAGTACACTGCTGGTTCCTTAAAGCATCATGTCAAGGAATGTTCCAGAAGGAATTATTCAGAATTATTCAGTAACTAATGCAAGATGTAATGCTAGAGTAGCAGTTTGTTGTAGAAAATGCAGTATTTTATATAACGCAGAGGTCTGCAGGACGATTGCAGTTTCGGTATATATTATGCATTGTGAGGGTTTACAAGGAGAGCTTGCATGGCCCTGCGTAATGTATAACTTAATCACAAAAAAGTATTTTATTAGATTGAGTTATGCTTTGTCCAGGGCCAGATTAGCCCCCTTAGCTGGAACAATTAAAATGAAATCCAGCACACCAAAGTATACAGTATTTATTAATGTATATACATATGTATATGTATGCCCAAAATATTTACCAGCATTATGAGCTTTAGGCAACGTTCTTTATCAGGGCAGAAATTGGCAACCCAGGTCTTTTTCCAGGAGAAGCAACCTTGGCCTTCTGTAATGCATAATGAAAATAGTTGAAGCTGCAACTCTGCTGTCCTGCTTTTGTGAAAATCTCCCAAAAAATAAAATATTGAGGTTACATATGATATGTGTAACCAATTAATAGCACTGACATAGTGTTTGCCATGATGACCCTCAGTACAGGGCTCTTCAGATGTTCCACATCTTCCACACAGAGCTGGAGGACACAGGGGGCCACATGCCCGGCATGTCCAACCATATTAGCAGAAGATCTATAGAATTATTTCAAGTTTATTTGTCCTTAAGGATTCAGAAAAGGGTAGGAGACGGTGAGCTTGTTACATATTCTTCTATCCCTTGATCTTGTTCCATCGTTTCAGGGATGTGAAGCTTCTGGTATACTCCTTGTTTGCTCCTGTTTTCCTTTTTCCCTCAAGCCAGCTGTCACACACACCGTGATCCGGAACCATGCCAGCCCATTAAGAGAACAAATTACCGCATGATCCGTATCCCACTCCATCACCAAACGTCCAACCGGTGATTAGTAGGATAAGCTAGGAGGACAGCATTCTAATTTGTCTTCTTTTTCTCCTCCTTTTCTGAGCTAAATGAAATGCAATGCCACTTACGCCATGTACATCGATATAGTCCCCCCCAGGTCTTTAAGTGACCCCATTTCTCAAGTTATGCAAATACGCCTGTCAGTTTTAGTATTTGGGGCCTGAGTGGTAATGTACACACGGATTTACTTGTATGTAGAACCAATAATTAACTTATTTAGCACTAAAACATTTCTCTTTGAAATTACACTTTTTTATTTGCTGTGTCTTTTGTTCAGTCGAATTCCTTCTTTGTGTATTTTACACATTATTGACTCATTCCATAGCTAGGAATGTGACATTATTGATCTTAAGCAATGGGGATTTGATGCTTGTGGCATAATGGCCTACAAGAGTTTATTGTGTTTTTTTAATTATTAAAATTAATTATTTCAATTATTTTAATGAAAGTTGCTTCCCTAGCTTGGTGCGTGACTACGGGCGGGGAGCAGAGAGCCAGAAGGGTGGGCAACATGGACAAGTCTTCTTCTGGGTGTATGGGAGATGTGGGCTTGTAATGGAGCAGGGAAATATTAAACAAGCAGGAGACCGGATGAACCAGTTTGTCCGTATCTGTACAACCGTGAATTATGTCACCAAAGCAACACGGTACTAAGCGTACTGAGCAGAATGGAGACTGGTTAACCCTTTCTTTACTAGAGTGCTGGTTGTCCTTATGTGCTTTGCAGGGACGATATGGGAGCGAGATATGGGGGAATCACACCGTGTTATACCTATGTGGCCAGACAACAGACGGATAGGACAGTCAGGTGGCTCGGAGATGATGACGGGACTGGGGACTTGATGGATGATGACTATATAATTGATCGGTTACATGTGATTAAGCTTGGTTAATGAGCAGATGTGAGCCAGCGATGGGGGACTGCCGAGGCATGAAATATACAAAGACTGAGACCGGAGTAAAACAATGTATTATACGTGTTCGTGTGTATCCTGGAACTGGCAGTATTGGCTCCATTCATATATTATTAGATATATTATTACACTTCAGATCCCCTTCCGTGCCTCTGTCATGTTTTTCCTGGAATGACACCGCTTTACATATTTTCGACCTGACTCGCGTGTTCTAGCTTAGGCATGATCAGCTTAAGTGCATTAATAAATAAGTAGTAACTGGCAAGCGTGAGTGATTTACAGGTGTGTTTCCACGGTAACGTGGGGAACATGCCTTTCAGTGTCATGCGTGTATTAATTATGGATTCACAGCTACAGTCAAACTGCTTATATTTAGCTGCCGGACAGGAAGAAATGGATGAAATTGCAGCTGAGGCTCGTATGGGATGACAACTTCTGTGATGCTCAGCTTGCAGCTTGTTTCCATCAGGATGCTGGCAGAGCATTGTGGGAGTGGTAGTAGCAGCAATAAGGAGAGCTCTAGGGCATCAAATAGAAGGACTATATCCACAGCCCTATGGCTAATACTGTATGAATCGCAGTCTGCTTTACCAAGACTTGCGTGATCCTGTGACCTAGTAAAAAAGAGGCACATCAGGGGACGAAGGAGGCCCATAAGAATTTTAATTCCAAAGAAAGACTGTTCCTCCTAAATAGGGACAGTTGGGTGATATGGCTATGGTATATGTGACAGGCTGCTGATTCCCACCCCAGAACTATGATGTTCTTCCTTCCCAAATGGAAGGCTGGACCCCCCATATTCGCTGGATCACAGCTGGCCCCCTTCCCGGCATCTGAGACAGCTCCAAGTCTGGATATTGCTAGTTTCCATCTTTTTCACGGGCCGCCTGCATTCTCTGAGTGCTGTACAGCTTCTGATCTCACTGTACCAGGTGACGCGATGTTTTGGGATGTGAAACACGCGCCCCAAGGTCACGTTTTAAGGATAATTAAGTAAAAAAAAAAAGCAGACTCATTTTAGGGTACAGTCTTTGGATAAGAACCCTGGGAATTGAGAGCAGGAATCTTGGCGAGACCTCTGCAGAAGTAATGAAAAGGTTCATGTTAACCCTTTGTGCTACTTGAGAAGTCCCGGTTATTGCCGAGGTTAAGCTGTCTTTAGCCATTCTTATCCCCCCCTGAATAGTTACTTTTCACCCCTTCCAGGCCAGGCCCTGTATTTGCATAGAAATTGCTTTTTTTGTTGCATGGCCGAAAGCCAGTTGTGGCTCATGAATCTATTCAAATGGGAGTAGATGTCTAATTAGCGTTGGGCTCCTCCTAAGTATTTAAGCCCTAATTATATATAGTTTGAGGCAGTTTACTTTATCCAAAAACAAAATAAAAGGGGATTCTATAATAGGTTAATTCTCTCCTAAAAAAAGTAGGTATTTATAATTAAAGGGACGGATGCATTAAATAAGAATGCATAGTAAGGTACTTTTTGAGTACTTTTATATGCATTCCTTCCTTACCTGACCTAAAGCGGCAGCCCTGCTGCTGCAACTGCCCTTCTCTCCTGTAGTCGGACAGCGAATCAGTGGCAGGAAAGCAGTACCGTTACAAATCTGAGCCTGAAAATGCATGGGTGGGGGGGATTCTGCAGAATTGCAAAAGCACTGCCATTCTTATTCTTATAAAGGCACTACACGCCTTTCACATGATGGCTGCAGGTTCCCTTTACATTTATTAAAAAAAAAGACCATCTTAGATAAATGTTTTAAATAAGTGCTGCGCCTTTAAATCTGACTTCCTGGAACAGTACGTTGAAAGCACATTAAGCGCTCCAGGATGGGGTTTTATCATTCTTTAGTTGCTGGAAATGGATACAGCTGTCAGTGGGATATTTGTGGTTATCATCTACTATAACGTGCAATATATTGTAGAGCTGGGAATTACAAATAATACATTGTGCTGAAGTGCACCAATCTGCCATGTAACATGTTTGGATAAATCACTCTTACAGACAATGTCCTCATCATCACCGCGCATAAACAGCACATCTCTCAACAGCTGCAGTAGATCCAGTTCGGAGCGGTAATGGCACCAGTAAAGCGCATGAATGAATACATTGTGATTATATGAGAGACTATGTTATTCATATACTGTGGGTCACATATAAAACATGGTTTGGTGTGAATGACCATAAAAACCAACTGTCTGCTCCTGCTAAATGGGCCATTCTTTTGGCTGCTAACTATGGTGATAGGGCTGGTTTTCAAACCGTAATCAATCCTTATCCAGAACCTCAATTTAAAGATGCAGCTCCAGCCATCATATGCATATGAAAAACACACATGTGGATTAATCACAACCCTTGCTGGACATGCATGCTCCCGTTCAGCAATGTGGTTGTTTCTGGTGGTGTAAGAAGACCCCCCCACACACACTTCATACGCAGAAAGTGCTTTCCGGCCAGTGGTTGGCACAACGCAGAGGGAGTACACTGCAGCAATGGATATATGCTTTCCTGCAGCTAAAGAATACTACGGTAGTTTAATGTGTATTCATATGTATGGAATATACAAGTTTAATATGTATTCATTGTTGAGGCTGTTTGTAGCAGTAGAGCGTCCTCTTCAATAATCACATAAAAAAATCTTGAGGTTTTTCTTCATTTTCTGCAGCCGATCAATGCCTGGTTTTGTGCAACATGAAAATTAAATGCTAACTGCAAAATACTGAATGAAGCCAACTTTTACATGATTTCAGAATAATTTCTAGGAAAGGTATTCAGTAGTACCAGGAACCTCGTTCCTAATGCTTACACTAAAAGGGTAGGTGGTCTTTCCTGTACTCTCTGTGGGACTTCTCTATGGTGGTGGGTGCCGTGTATGATGACTGGTCATTATGCGGGTCCGAGCAAAGACCCTTGTGACCCTAGAGAGAATACAAGGTTCCATATTTAGATCATATTGTCTGCCAGCACTTGGTATTCAGAGCACATGTATAATTACTGTTGTATTTTTCCTCCTGAAAAGCTCCCTTTGTTTTGGGTGCTCTCCCCCTCTGGCTCTGCAGTCCTCCCGTGATATCTCTGTTGGATTAGATTTCAAAGGCAGAGGATGTTATGCTATATCGGCAACTCTGTGCCTGGAGTCCAAGTCGGATCTCTCAATGAAACGTTAGTCGCATTCAGAGAGCACTCTTCCTAGAATTAACTGTTACTGTTGTATTAGGTGACCCGTGGATATTTCTGGACAAATAACTGGATTAGTACAACAAATGTTTCCAGAAAGTGCTTGTAAAAGTCTGGGAAAATATCTGGGAACGTGATACTACATTTAGAGTTCATTTGATGGCAGAGCCCAAAAATCATGATTGCTGCATGACATCACGCACGTAATGAGTTGGCACACCAGACCCCTATCTCATTAGGCATTTGGCCAGTGGTCTTGTTGGCCAGATTGGGCCTCTTAAGTCCTGCAACTGTGGTGGTAAGGGACTTGTCTATTATGTAATAGTTTTATTTTAAGCAATTGGCTTTCCATGATGAGGGAGGATGGGATTATATCAAAACCTGCAAGAACTGCATTTAGTTAACAGGGCATCAACTTCACCTTGCTGTGGTGTTCTCAGGAAGGGGACCATGGAATTGGCTGGATAAGGAACTTTTGTTGTTTGTCTACCACAGAAAGAGAGGAGATACCTGTGACCATACGGCTCACTCAATGAGACCCTGGACCTTGAGCCCTTTCTTAGAAATGTTTGTTTATTCCATCGCGAGTTGCCAATTTGCCTCTGAAGATTAATAATGAATAATAAATACAATGTGCTTAGTAGTATGAAAAAGAAAACAAGTTCTAACCTGAGAACAGTTATCTGATTTAAGTTCTTGTGTCCTTGTCTTGCTACATGCCCTTCTGTGTTAAGAGGAGGCCAAATTCTAGTGGTTTGATTCTAGAAACACAATTGAAAGCACTTGCCAAACATGGTTCATAATAATTGTATATAAACATATCAGTTTAGGTGATATTGTGTCAGTAGGTCAATGAATGGAACGTCCTCAAGAATTGCTGTGGGTTTTAGAAGACAGTCAGATGCCTTCTGGCTGGTTTTTCACCAATCTGGTGGTAAAATGTAGCTGGGAAATAGGATTTCTGTATTCCAGTTCACTTGGGTTCCAACAGTATTAAAAATGCTTTGGCCATTTCCCCCCTGATCTGGATAATAACAGCTTTTTATTTTTCCAGCAATTATATATATATATATATATTTTTTTTTATCAATAAACGTGATCAGTTAACGTACTAATCAGGTCTTAGTGGCAGATAATTTTGGTCTAATACTTTACTTGTTGCTGGCAGGGATACAATCGCAGCTGCAAACCTGTGGTAGGATTTTTTTTTTACTTTAAGACTTTTCTTTTCATGTAAAGCCAAGTGGAAAGCTTGAAATGTAAACTCAGCAAATCTTCGGGGGCCTGTTGCCTGACGGACATAGTATAAGAGCAGGCTGTTTATGTGGCTGTGAAAAGTGCAGGGCTGTGTTTTCATTATCAGAACCTTCTACTATGAACTGCTGGCTATTTTCTTACATGATGACAGGCTAGCGTATAATAGTGCCTCCTTAAGAACCTTGAAGCTGCCTCAAAGGGCAATAGTTATCATCACAGCTCTTGATATCACTAAATACACCAAATACCAAATGAATTACCCGTACAATGTTGTTTAGTTCAGACGAAATATCTCCAAAACAAGTACACTTACTGTGAATCTGCAACTTCATTCATTCATGCACATCCAGAGAACAGAAAGCTTAGGTGGCTTCCCCATGTTATACACATACGGTGGGCTTGATATATATATATTAGCTTGTTTTGATGTATAAACATCATTACATAGTTTTAGGGGATAAAAAAAACTATAAAATGTGTTGTTGACAGCATCTGCTGCTTTTCAAGCGGTGAAACCCATTACCATTCAAGTTTACGGTATAACCAAGCTTCAATACCTAGAGCTACGCTAGGCCGGGTTAACCGCAATTTTATTCCCAGAATAGAACTTTCAACCTCACCAGGATTTCCCTTTTCATGTAATTTATGAATAAATGCATTGTAGTATTTAACATAACTCAATACTGACTCTTACCTTCTTGTTATATGTAAAAGATTATGTGTATAAAAACACAGATTTTTGCCAAAATTAACAGAATTTGGCTGCGTTCCACTCTGTAGTCTAGATGTAGCGGTGGTTTATTACACACTTAACATGCATTATTAGCGCAGTATGAATTGCGGTATAGATGTTTGAAGTCTCGTGGTATAGATGTTTGAAGCTTTCCTAATGAAATAGTCATTTAGGATTGCAACAATATTCCCTTTGAGGAAAAGACTTGTGCAAGTAATTTCAAAACGTCGACACCACGTGACCGTGCTTCACTTTTGCCTTTATTGTACTTGGTTTCTGTTACATAATATTAGAATATTATAATGTAGGTATTTTATTTAATCCTGGAAATCCATGAATTTAACTATATACTTTAATCATTTGGGATGAATAAGTCCAAGGAATGCTTAATAAATAGATTTATGATGATTGAATTCAATTTAAATGTCATAATACTGTAATACATGGCTATATAATATATTGACATCGTCATTTTTAACCTGATCATTGATTATGAATTCCTCGCTTGAATTTTATATCTTCGAGCCCTTTCAGTCTGTCTCTTTAACGCGATTGGTCGAGACGCAGTTGGTGCATTGGGTTAATTACTAATAAAGAGTAGACGAAAATCTCCATTAATTCAATCCTCATCTCAATTCTCCTTGTTTTTTTCTCTTTACAGTGTCTTCTTTGTCCTTGTATAGGCTCTATACAATAATTTAATTTTATAGGCAATGTCATGTGAGAAATATATGCAGATATTAATCATCGGAATGATAAATCCAGGATATGAGACATCGTTGCGCGGCTGGTGTGAGTCTATAGAAAGTGGACATGTTTGAAGAATTGCAGCTCCTCTGTCCCTGTGTCTCTCCCACAGTGCCGAGCGATACTGTATCACATCATTATTCATTTCCAAAAAAATATTACTTTATTAACATTACGCAGTGCGAGGAAGAAATCCTGATGAATTAGGCATCGATAAAGCAAATACTTGGACTAGTGTTATCATGGTTTTCCACTTAGTCTATGGAGTTTGGATAGAAGCTAAAGTTGCTCTAGAGGCAATTGTAACGTTGGGAGACTAATTTACTGAAGAATTCCAGCAAATAACAAAACTAGTTCCAGCATATATGCAGCCATTTAGAAACAGGACCACTTAATACTCTTAATAACTTAATAAAAGTGACTATCATGCATGCAGGTGATCCTTCGTAATGAGTTGCTCTCATGCCAGGGTCAAGGATTGCTGGAGATGTCCATGTTCCGGTGTGAGAGTTCAGGAGAAGATGGGACGACCGGTGGGAATAAGGCCAGAGGATCGGGCAGATCTGTCCAAGCCTTGCATAGTCTCTGCTGCCCCATTTATTACACGCCGCATTGTAGTCCAGGTCTTTGCAGAGCGTCTGAAAGAGTCTTTCAGACCAGCTCTTCTCTTGTACGAAGAGAATATGCATCTCAATGCTTCTTTTCAGGACACATTTTTCTTTTTGCACAGAAAAGGGTAAATTCGCAACAAGGATAAATATATCAAAAAAAGCGGCTATCCACAACCGAATGGATTTTGGCTTCCCACGTCTGTCTTTATTAGGCATGTCCCAGTGAGCCGCTACATAGCAATGAGGTTTTTGTTTAGCTGCGCAAGTCTCCCTGTTGGGGAAGCAGGTGGCGAACATATTAAACTGGTGTTATTCCATTTGTTCTGATTCTAAAAATGAATCTTTCTGGTGAGATTTAAGCTACAACACCATCAATACTGCACCATATTTTAAAACAGAAGGCGAGAATTCTGTAATTTAGAGAACCAGTTACAAGGGTTACTGCTCCCCGGTCTAGCTTCTGCCCCAGTGTAATAGATCTTAAAATGCTTATTCAATTTACTCATTAAGTTGAAGTTGCTGTATCATCTGTCTTTTCTCCCCTTTTGTCGGTTGCACAGCAGTTTAACCCTTTTGAGTTCAGAACAACAAAAAGAGCACTGTTTTTTTGTAAATTATTCTCAATTTTTCTGGCACTTAATAATGTTGTACATTTTTGAAACTTTACAAATATAATAAATAAGAATCTAGCAGACAGCGATTCTTACACATATTGTACACAGACGTCTCGATTAAAATAGTTTTGTGTATTTCCTGGTCTATAATAATAAAATCTGTAATAAGACAGTCTTGGGCAACTGAGTAACGCAGTATGTCTTCATATTGTTTCCAGACCACCAATTTTTTTTTTCTTTGGCTTACAACATTGCTTTCTCTTTTTGCCGTAATTTTTAGTGTCCATCATTTTTGTCACCCACCAAGTTTTATTTCTATTTTGAATTTTAATTTGTGTGTGTGTGTATGTATGTATATGTGTGTGTATATATTATATATATATATATATATATATATAATATATATATATAATTTTAATTATTTTTAAAAATCTAAAAAATCTCTGGTATTTTATTCTAAAAATGTCCCCCCCCTAACATGTAAACCCTAGTTACCCCCCCAGTATTCAGTCTAAGCACATTAAGCACGTCTGCTCCTTTAAGGTTAAATTAGATCACAGCCCTGTAAATAATAGATTTCCTGCCCTTTTCTATAATAAACCGTGTTTTACAGATGGTAATCTTCACTGGATAGGTAATCTCCCAACAGCTTGAAAGAAGCCAATCGGAGTAATTGGGGCTGTGTGATGGATGGGTTTTCAGTGCTCCGTACACATGTACATAACTCTCTGAATGAAAAGAACCATGCGTTCTCGTACCCCGGCTGCGCGGCCACATGTGGCCCTTTACAGTTGTTGGACTTGAACGTCTGTCAGATGCTGTAAAATTAATGGGAAGTTTGCGTTATTATTTCCTTTTATGTTTCTGTTCCAGAAGCCAGGTACATATCTCTAGATCTTTCCGGAAAGGCTGATGAAAACGTTAGTTAGCCAACCTTATCACCAGGCTACCGGAGACACAAAGAGAGACACAAAGAGTATTTAGACCCCTGTAAGATTTAATGTCACTCTCTGGCCGCTAGAATGGCGCATATTAGCATCGGTTTCCTTTATTTGAGGCATAATCGTAGCAAGCTCACGTAAATGCAAAATAGAATTTGTTACCACCGAAATATGGCCGAAACAGGAAGTGATGATACATTCAAGAGGAAGCCAGTGCAACACCCGATAAATTTATATATATGTGTGGAACGTCGCTCAACAGCTGCTAGTTTTAGACTATCTACTTGAGTTTTATTTGTGACCCATGTCAGGACATAAGAGACAAGTCTGCTACTATTTATGTACCTGCACAAACAATAAACTTAACAGGGTAACATCACAATACGTCACAAGTGTTCGAATGTTTTCTGGAGTTTCTGAACATTCGGTATCTCCTGATATGGCATCGGGACAATGTTAAATGGTGGAGCCACTGGCCTTTCTAGAGTGAAGAGCAGAAAACGTGGAGCAGATGTCCAATGCTCAGCATCAGGCACAATACAGCATTGGGCTAACTTCTTTACAATAGTGTTATTTTGTAGTCCTCTGTAGTTCTTAGATAGACCCTAATCTGACCTAATCTCTCTGATTGTGTTTTTTTAGGGTGTACCTCAATTACCGTGTGCCAAAGCTTTGTACAACTATGATGGGAAAGAGCCTGGTGATCTCAAATTCAACAAAGGAGACATTATCGTGCTCCGCCGGCAGGTTGACGAGAATTGGTATCACGGAGAAATCAACGGTGTCCATGGCTTTTTCCCGACGAACTTTGTGCAGATCATAAAGCCTTTACCTCAGCCTCCACCTCAATGCAAAGCACTTTACGACTTTGAAGTGAAAGACAAGGAAGCAGACAAGGATTGTCTACCCTTTTCAAAGGTAAGAACCAGATGGGTGATCCCGATGGTTGGGGATTAGGAACTCTTTGAGGTTGAAGGCACACTAAATAAAATACACTTTGAATCAGTCACACTTAGAGCAGTATACCGAAAAAAGGAAGCCCTGGATAGCTTGAGGCTTCTTTTGTTAACTTAAAGGCAATCTAAAAGTTCTGCAAAGTTCTATATGTGTGTGTATATATGTGTGTGTATATATGTATGTATGTGATACCTAAGGGATCCATGCAGGAGTGTCGGGCATACTGTGACTAGACGATGGAGCTAGAAGAGTGAAAACTTTCAGGGGATCATTGCCCCTTTTAAAGTGTTTCTATTATAGATACGCAGATGTCTGTCATGCTGTATAGTGATACTGTATTTTGATATATGTATAAATATGTTTGTTTTTGTATGTGTGTATATATATATATATATCTGAGTATTAACTGAATTACGGCATTTACTGGTGGATAGAAATGCCATAGTGAGTAAAAACTCAATTTATTATTTATTGCAGTGTCCCGTTTATTATGTCGCGGGTTTGACGTGGCAAATATTATTATTATTTGTTTTATATAGCACCGTCATATTCCTCTGTGCTGTACAAAGGTTATGTAGCGGGGTTGCACATCTTCGCCCACTTTTTCCTGAACCTGCATTTAGTTGTGTTGCTGGCGCTGGTGTACAGATGTGTCTGTTGGCAGGAGGTGGTTAACCATTGCCACCTCAGCACTTGGCACGGATGTGTCACAAGAACGCAAATCGTGCAGAACGTCCAAGTCTGATGGCCCACAGTCGGCCCTCTTCAAGCCCCTCAAGCTGTCACATAATTAGATGCTCTCTGGGGACAGAAAGCTGGCTTAACTAGAAAGGACTTCGGCCAAGCTAGCTTCCTTATGGACTTACCGAGGCATTTTTTTCCAAGATGTTATTTCTGCCTTTGCCACAAGCTTAGAACGTTCTGTTGTCATTGGCTTTCAAGCTTGGATGGCCATAAAAATATATAGTTTTTTTATATATAAAAAGGTATCTATTCAGCATTATTAATATTTCATTGTTTATTTTCCGAAGTTCATTGGGTGATTGAGGCTGGTTTATAAAATCACTGCCGGTGCCAAGTGACCACACAATGTTTTTTTTTGTTTTTCTTCCCTTTCACTGATGCCTTTCATAGAGGTAAAGGAACCCGTTTTACTTGGAAAAATGGCTTTTTACGTTACTTTACCATCTTGTGATGACAAGGAAACTTTTAGAACATTACGCAGAATTACCTTTTTGTTCCTAACCCAAACTGTGCGGTGGTGCACTGCTAAAAGAGAAACGGTGTAATACAGCCTTCATTCATATCAACTGATATATATATATATATATAATATGTAATATAAATTATATAATATTAATTTATTACATGTTTTCACCATTAAAACAAATCCTGCAGATGTTTGTCTTGCTTTAAAAACCTTATTATCTTATAAGGATCGCTTAGCCCATTTTTGTGTACATTCCCTCATTGTATTGGCCTCTACCACTTCTGCTGGAAGGCTGTTCCACTTATATACCAACCTCTCAGAGAGCTGAAAGGTCACAAATTCGCTGTACTAATTCATGGTCAAGTTCCAACCATCTCACTATGTAAAGGTGGGTTTGTTCCCAATTATTCATCGTGAGTGCTGCTCCTCTCGCCGACAGGCGTTCAGGTGCTGCTGCTGCTCACCTGCCGGAATCCATTACTCATATCCTGAAAATAGTATTTCTTTCCCCAAATCTGCTCCGGTTTCATTGACTGATCATCAGCACAGGAAATAGTTGTACGCACTGTTCACGCAAATCTTTTCAACGCTCACATGATCTGGATATTTCTGGCATGTAATGTCTTGTAAATGATAATTAGTTACCCAGTAATTATTCTGATGACAGGGAATGGGAATAACAAAACCCTCTGCTTGACCCTTTAAGTGCTGGAAGGGCGTCCATGTTTTCTCCATATAGAATAGCGTGTTATTGAACTATTATTGGAACTGCTTTAAATGACTACTGCGTCTGACTTTGTGGCTTCATGGAGCGGCCTGGCTGTGAAAGAGTTAAGCAGGGCATTTATTTGGGTCACAGAAGAAAAGGATGGGTTTTTCTCTAAGCTATATTTAGTTGCTGTTCAGGGCTGTTATCTTTGTGTTAGTCTCAGGGCGGATAATGTGATCAGGGTGCCTGGCTGCGCACGCTACTGCAAGAATAAACACGCTTTGCTGTTCTTTGCCTCCGGCTACTGAAACTTGACTTCGTGTCTGAAATGCGAATGGAAAACACAGGAGGCTCCGCGACACTCCCTGGAGCCTCCCTTAGGTACGGGAGCAGCTTCCAGCCTGGGTCCTGACAGCCAGGGGCTTTAACCGATGCCCCTGTCACCCGACTAAGTTTGTCCCACTGAGTTGTCCTCTATAGCAAGTACACCTTAGCAGATCTGCCATTTCAGTGTTTAATCCAAAGGTTCTACATTAAAGCTTCAGTGGCCAAAATAGTGCCGTGACAAGTGTTCATCGACACGGTTTTACGTTATTAAAGACTTATTCCTACAGTAGGTGTTTGGGCGTTGTAATGGAAATGGGCAAAAGAAATGGAACAGCGCCTTTAAACCCTTGGAAATGTAGTTGGTCATCTCCACTTGACTTGCTTAATCTTCTGATGATGAGAGGCATGTTGTGGAATATTATAATATTCCATTCATTTTTGCAAGAGAAGAAAAAACGCAAGCTGACAATGCTTAAAATTATTATTATTATACCGTATAAAGTTTAGGAAAGATGTACATATATAGGTGCGCCTGAAGATTGCAGAATCTGGCGGATCTAAGATTTCCTTTGAATAGTTCTAACAGCTAAACACAGCGGTTTTGATGTTTTTCCATTCACAATATTTTCTGGAATATAAGACAGACTTTTTGTAGGAAAAAGAGTACCCAAAGACTTGTCTGCATCTTATATTCCAAAGGCAACGGAACAGCTGGAACATGTTTGTTCTTAAATCTTTCCTTTCAAAATTCTAGCCTGCCCTAGATATGTTCCTCGATTCTGGGGAATAAGGCAATTTAATTCATGTAATTATACAATGGGGTTAAATGAATGGAATGACAATGGGTTCGAGCTTTAGAGATGACCTCATTGGAACAGTCCCTAGATGCAAATATAAATACAAAGTATATTATCCCATATACTACGTTAGACACTATAGTGTATAACAATCTCAGGAGGTCTACTGTTTTTAAGGTTTTGGATCATACCACTGTGAAAGACATTTCTATCATGTGTCCTTCCCTTTCTACTAATTAGGTTGCAGTCCCGTGATTTGTTAATTGTCTACGTGGACTTTGGTGGAGGCTTTAAGGGGTTGTGAAGGCTGTGCCGGATTATGGTCTTGGGCTTTGTGAAACAGTGGGCCATATTTATAAAAAATATTTCTGTCCCAAAGAAGGTTATACATATAGATCAATTCTAAAGTGGAGCAATCTCCATAGCACCCAGGGGACCATTCCTTTTGGATTGCTCCAATTATAAAAACTGCCTTTCATTCATAACCTCAAACCGGACAAGAGGAACAGAGAATGCACATAAATGCTACTAGCAGCAGGACTGGACTTTGCTCAGCGTATGTGCTTATATAGCTAATAAAATAAAGTCTGGCTACCTCTACAATTGATACTTGAATTAGTAGAGCAGTAACTTGTAATGCTACTGCCAAAAAAAAGAAGAACCAGGCTATATTCTCCTTACAAAAAAAACTGTAATAATAAAAAAGCAAGACAAGACACGTACCAGATGTTACGATTTATCTGGAGATCAAAGCAAAATCCAAGCCAAGTCGTTTAACTTCTGGAGTTTTGAATTCGGTGTGAAATCAAATCTTTTTTGCTCCGGCGGTAATTACAGGTAATAAAAACATCCAAAGTATATAATAATCTTGACCTTGACAGGACATACCAAGTAGTATATAACATTCTGACTTACAGAAACAAGAGATGTCTAGGCACACTACATTTGGGGGTCTCTTAGCTGTTTTCATTGAAAACGGGGACATTTCTGGCTGTAACATAATTATTAAAGGGTTTTCTAATGGTCAATTAGACTTTTACACTTGGATTAGTGAGCACTGGAGTAGTGGGAGTAATAAAGGGCATCTGTTGTTTTCTATGCACTCAATTGTGTAAATGATAAGGGGGTCACTGATTTATATCTCTTCGAGGACCTTGGTTTCTATCTGCGTAGAAAGAAATGTTTACTGAAAACATGCGTGTTGGAGCATGTACTACAGGAAATTAGAATGGAATTATTGATGCAGTTGGGTCACCTTTTGGACCCTGTGAGTATTTGCACTTAAGGGAAAAAGATTTAAAAAGAGATTTGCACCTTCCGTTCTTCAGCTTGGGAGAATTGTCGTCATACTGGTCTGATCAATGGACCCGCGATGTATATAGTAGTGAAAGTATGTACTTGTGGCGCACATGAGATGCTCATTGGGGTTCAGATTACCCCAAGGGGTTCTAGTTACACCCAACTCGCTATAATACTGTGCAGGATAACTCATGGTTCCCATTAACCAAGTGAAACGATCATCTATGTCTCTACAGGATGACATTCTCACGGTGATCCGCAGGGTGGACGAGAACTGGGCGGAAGGAATGCTGGCGGATAAGATTGGAATATTCCCGATTTCGTACGTGGAGGTAAGCTACGTCAATGCTGATATAAAAAAATGGAGAAACGTTTTGGGTAAAAGAAATGCCCAAATAATACTAACGTACAACAGGATCTAGCCTGCACATTGAAAGTCCATGTCTATAACCGCTCCAAATCCCTATGTATCAGTTATTTTTCGCCATTCGCAAGGTAAAATGACTACAACCATATTCCACCTCTGCTTCCTTATAAGAAAGCCCCAATATGAGAGCGTCCAACAGGCTACCGGACCATTGACCACCAAGATACTATTGCATTGTCTTTCATTTCTTTAAGTTCCCTTATTCTCCGTACTTGATGTTTTACGTTTATACGCATTTACTCGTATGCATGGCATGTCCCTTTGACCATGTTTCGCTATTTAAGAATAATTGAGAATTAGGGAAACATGTCTCCCTTGTGTATCATTAAATCCAGAGGACATCTGGACTGTGCGTACCGAGCCAGATCCTTTCGCAGTAGCTTTGGGATTTCGGGAATACGTCTACATGCAGCGTTGCCACCTCTTTATCATGACGTGGGCCCAAGTCGGCTGAAACCATTATTACTTATATTAGAAAAGTAATTGCCCTAATAAAACTTTTTGAATGAAGTAAGATTTGGATTGCAAAACCCCATTACATCGGAATTCCTGGCAAGTACCCACCTTCCAGCTAAACTGACCGGGGGAGGTTTCCCCTGACACCTGTTTGCATGTATTTGAAGCTGAATGATTTGTTTAATATAAAGCATGCACAGTGGGCCCCCTTTACTGGGGTTTTGTGCCTGTCTTGCAGATTGTATTTTTCACGTCTGATTTAGTCGACGGGAACCACAGAGGTTTAGCCGTTGAATAATCCGAATGCATGGCTCCACTGTTGGTTGAATAACCCTTGGCATCTTCATTTGTAAAATAAAGTGCAGCTAATTAAACTGACAAGGGGGCCATCTGCTTAGCCACTGTAGCCATCTTATAGCTGGCCGGCCAGAAGGGAATGCCGCGTTGGCCCTGTGTCAGATCGATCCCGTGGGTACATGAATACCTTTTGGAGATTTTGCGGTGCCCAGTGAACAGCAGGCACGGGCTCTATTTCCGGAAATAAACAAATATCTTAATTAAGTGGAAAAATAAGCCTTTGTGTGTTTGGAGGGGGGTCTTCATATCATTGATACCAATGTTTTTTTTTTAAATTCTTTAATTTATTTTCTTAATATTTGTAATTTCCAAAAGTGCATAAGTGTTGGGTCTCTTTTTTAATTTATGGTTGTCTACTCAGTAGCTCTTTCAGAGGAGCCCAGGGCCACTTACATAATTCAGTACCCCAAATTCAAGGCTGGCTGTGACGCTCTAGTGCTTTAGGCAAACTAGATCTCCAGCTCCCCCTCCTACAGTGGCAACCAAACATTGCTGGATGTCATTAGTAGTGTTTTATAACTACATCTTCACTTTCATTTTCAGTTTAATTCAGCGGCTAAACAACTGATAGAACTGGATAAACCTTTGGGAGGTGACTCTGGGGAAGGCACCTCTGGAACTGCACATAGCATCAACTCTCAAAAGCACACAGATGCCAAGAAGAACACCAAAAAGCGTCATTCCTTCACCTCCCTCACCATGTCCAACAAGTCATCGCAGTCTGCCCAGAACCGCCATTCAATGGAAATCAGCCCTCCTGTACTCATTAGTTCCAGTAACCCCACGGCTGCTGCTAGAATAAGCGAGCTGAGCGGGCTCTCCTGTAGTGCCCCATCTCAGGTAAGGACTATAACCCTGGAATGATCTCATGGCCATGAGTCTGAATCTACATCTGGAATAAAGATGGCATGCAACTTTGTTTTGGCACCTTCCAGCCAATCACCAGTCACGTACCTTAATCCTTGCCAGAGGATTTTAATCATACATAGTATCCTTGAAATGCGAAGCCCATATATTACTATTGGTACATAAAATGATATTGTATGAATACTGAACTCAGCCAGTGAAATGATGTAATTAGAGAAAAATCAATATAATCCCCAAAATACTAGATATCTTTACAGTCTACATCTCTTCATTATCTCAGTGTATATATATATATATATATATATATATATGTATATGTAAGATCTTAGTAATAACAGACGGACATGAAAGATAGTATGCACGATTTCTCCGAATCGCTACACCATGCGAGCTACACAGAAATGTGATTTATTCAATATGGTTTTTCAGTAGCATTTATTTGTTTTCTTTGCTTTTCTGAGTTATATGGTGGGTTAAAGTAGTTCATTGCATCTCCTGGTTCCAAAACAGAGACTTAATGCTGAGACAAAGCTCATGGAACACAATGATGACGGTTTATTCTCCTGGAGGTTCAGTAGGATAGACTTGGCACCAGTAATTCTTGGATGGTTCTTTTAACTATTATCATCTTAGGTAATTTCCAAACATGAGTTTCTGGGTTGATTCAGCCGAGATCAGTGAAAACATGTAGAAAGCTTCCCCACTTTGGTCAACATGGGTCCTGGAGACTCATCTAGCATTAACTTGTAGTTGAAGCTGTTTGTTGAATAGTAAACACAGAGAAGGCTCGCAGGGTGCTCCGGTTGCCACTTTAACATGTTTTAGTGCATCTGAACAGACCCCTTTATATGAAAACACTGTACTACAATTGAACAAGTCATTTGAACGATACCTACCACTTTATGTCTTGTGCTAACTCAAGTTAAACCTCAACAATAATATTTACATAACCTCTACTTTAACCAGAGCTCTATAGGTTTCTGTTTTAGATCCATACTACCTTTCAAGTGCAAAGTACCTTTAAAACACATTTTGTAATCGTGCATGTTTTTTTTTTAACAAACCATAATAAATCCCTGAATTATATAACGGATATTTGTAAATGCCACGCGGTGATGACACACATGGGAGCTCAGCCGCTGGTTGTAACTCTGGGAAAGCTGGGTTACCGATGTAGATGTATTAATCAGTTTAAAAACTGCTAATATTGCTAAACATTGTGACGGTGACGCAGGTGTGATGGGACGTTGTGCAGCATAGATGTACACAGCAGTTGTGAAGGGGTAGTTCTCGTGTGATTTGCTGCACTCAGTATCTTGTGCAACTACCTGTATCCGGACTTATAATATAGTTACTTATATATATATATATATATATATACTTTTGCATTTTTTTGTGCATTTTCCCTTTTCTGTCACAAACCCATTAAAGCAGCACATCTTAAAGTTGGACGGTCAACATGGCCTTTTTAATTAATCTATTTGTGTGCGTCTTCCCCTTGCCTTTTGGGAGTTGTTGTTGAGTGTGTGTGTTGTTATTAATTCAATTTTCTTTTGTTTCTTTTTATTTTTGTTAGGTCCATATCAGTACTACAGGGCTCATTGTGACCCCGCCCCCTAGCAGCCCTGTTATAAGTGGGCCTACATTTTCATTCCCACCGGAAGTCACCTACCAAGCGGCACTGGGAGTAAGTAGCAGGCCTGTCTCTCTCAGATACAATATGTATCATCGATATGCCCTGACAATAGGTAGCAGACCTGAGATGGCCTATATCGGTAGTAAGCAGAAGGCCTTCCACCGACGTGTGACAGGCAGAAGGTCAGGCTGCCGAAAGTCCTACGGTGAGCACCCAGGCGCTGGTGACATTAGGCCCACCCCTGGTCTAAGCTGGTCAGCTTTCATCATTTCGTTAAGGCTAAGTGTACCCTCACTATAACACTCACATAATAACTGGGCCATCGACGACTCGTAAGCAGATGATTTAGGAAAGGAAGTCAGTTCAGCTGCGAGACTAAACTGTATTATTACGCCAAGAGCCTGCATGCGATTATTGTATTACATAGACGGAGCTATCAAAGCCAACAACAAAGAGGTCGTAAAAAGATCACAGGGCCAGGCGGTTCTAAGCTAGAAAGCCAGCGTGAATCTGCAAAATGAAATGTAATGTTAATCGGAAAAACACTGTTTAGTGCATGGATTTAACATATCATTTGATTTATTTTTACTTTTTTTTCATTTTCTTATTGGAAGTCAAAATAGCAGCAGGGGGAAATTATTTTGATTGGTTCTTTTTATGACAAACCTGTGTCGTTGAACTGATATGCAAATGGCAGGTTCTGTGCTAAAGATTATATATAATTAGCGGTTATGGCATAAAGCCTAGAACGGAGTCTGAAAGTATTCTTTTATTATAATACTTGCTTTTGTGAGACGCACAGTCTTTTTATGCTGTCACAAAATGTAGCAAAGAAAGGGAAACATCATAGCATGGGGATACCATGTATTTCCTTTAATAAAAGGTCGTTGCCAAAGTGTTAATGGCTATCTGCGGTAAGGTGTAAACCAAGAACACCAAGATTCAGCCAGGTGGAGAACCACGATCAATGGGTAGCAAATGTTCTTCCAGCATTTGAATAGTCTTTCAAGTGGTATAAAATTCTCTCATACGTGTCTTGTTACTGTGGCCGAATTACCCATAATGCCTTCCCTACAGCTGCAAGCGCAAGAGCGTATGTTCAATATTATTATCTTTTATTTATATAGCAGCAATCATTTTACGCAACACTTCTCACAGTAGATAGATGACAAAACTAGAACTGACAAACTAAGACAAACTGATACGTTAGATGAAGAGGGCTTTGCTCCCAAGCTAGTTGATAAACAAGTAAACCTTAGCCAATGTGACATTTTCTTCTTAAGACTTAATCAAATAAAACCCCACACAAAACGCTTAAGAAGCCTCAGTGGCAACGACCAATCGGCCCCTGTTTGTTCCCATAAGTAAGCCTTAGTTCTTGGTAAAGGTCCATCAGTGGTGCCAAGAATGGTGCTTCTAATGCTATGTTTAGTTACAAAAGGGATAATTCAGTAAGTGGAACAGCTCCTTTATGGTAAATGCTTGTCACCGTACTTACTAGTTGATCTTTTTTTTTTTTAGTCTGCATCATAAGCTGATCACTTTAAGGTCTACATTACGTAGGCTGTGTAATTTAAGCAAAGTACATCATCATGCAGTAAGTTTTATATAGAGAGTGTTCTTCACACATTTGTTGATGACAACAATCCAAAAATTCCAAAATCTAAAGGCACTGCTAACCTCAAATAGTTCAGATGGTTTTGGTGGCACCCATAGTGTGTTTGTGGCTTTAAAGTGCATCTGTATAGTGTATGTGGGGGTCACACTCGGTAGCTTTAGACTGGATCTTATCCATCAGCACTTTATATCTCAACGCTGATGATTATACGGCTAGAAGTCATATGATTCAGATGCTGTTTGGATTGCACAGGACAGAAAGCAAATTCTCTGCTGGGATCCTGGCGCTCTTGCGTGATAGATGCTCTTTAATGATATTCAGTGCCATTTATAAATGTAGGCATTGTACAAACCTCTAGGACGATGCGTGTTTATTTAAGGATACAGAGAATTCAACCGGGCCGGTAGAAACGTCACTTTGATTGAATCTTTTCTGGCTTTGGCATTTTCACGTCGGTGAAAGGTTTTAGGAAAGACAAGCCGCGTGTTCATTAATCTATAGAGATGAAGGTGGCGGAGTTCTCTTTTTGTTTGGCAGCCGAATGGCGCTCAGAGAAAAGAGATGTTTTTCATACCCCACCACATTGCTGCGCTGCATTAAAAAAGGAACAAATACGACTAGTTATCTTTTGTAACAGTATAAGAACCGCTCACAGGAACCCTTTATTAAGGAGCAGCTTTGATTCATGTGCCAGATCTGTTGTCCGAGACAGAATAAGGGCCCTCACCAATTTGCTAAAATTAAAGCTGCATTTGTCTATCAGTATCCGAAATACTTGAGCCCCTTCCAGGACTTCTTGAATTTTGGCAGAAGGGCCATTGGAAATGTTCTCGAACAAATCCGGCTGCTTAGAGCCAAGCGGAGGAAATATTAATGGCCTATTCACAGGTTGCTTGACGCACCTTGGATGTATCATTGTGTCGCCTTGCGGGCAATAAAGGCCTTTTCCCCACTAAACCCAAGAACAAAATTTGTTTATATTTAATGTTCCAAATAAAAAATGAAGGGAGATGCAAAATACTTCCCCTTCATGCGCAGTGCATTTATTATAATTTATCGTTTCATATATAGCGCCATCATATTCCACAGAGCTGTACAATGAGAAAACCGGCCGCAACACGTAGTAGATACAACATAGCAGTTCAACTTAGCGAAACAAGAGGTATGGGTTACACATTTCACCGTATACTCAGTTTTGGTTATACGTGACGATTGGAAGAAGATTGGAGGAAAGCTAAATCCGCACGCATCATTGTATCTCCTTATCCACTAAACATATAAGTATGCCCAACTATATATAATTTCTTTTTACTGGTTCTAGTCCTTTGAGCTGGGATCGTTGGAGCTGGTGATATGCGCTGCGACAAGTCATTGTTTTGAAATGTGAAATAATTGTATTTTTTCCCCTTTTGTGGCGTAAAGCTCAAGTGTAGAGCTGTAAGACGGCTCATTGTCGTCGCATTTTCTCTTGAGCCCTGCTAAAGAAACTCCTTAAGCGGCATCCGATGTTTTATGTATGTTAAGCCTACAATTGCATCCCAGCTTTTCAAAGGGAATCGTATGTATCCTTTAAAGGATTCTGCCTTTAGTACTGATACATTTCAAAGAGAGGATGTGGTAACGGCTCAAAAAAAACACACAACCAAGGAGAAACAATACCGGGGCTGAACATCAAAGGCTTTTACATAGTGGTTTCAGGTGTAGTGTAGCTGATTTTGGTGTTTCGAGTTACTGGGGAAGGCATGGTTAACCCATTGTGAGTATGTTTTACGCTTACCATGTCAGCTGAGCTTTGTATTTTCTCTTAATCTATACGTACCAACCTACAGTATGGTATCAAAAAGCAGAAGAAGTTCATGTAGATGAGTAAGAAAAGCAGCAAGGGCAGCGCTGCTGAATCACACGGCTCTATATAAATTAATAATAATAAAACAAGTATACCTCCTTATTGAAACAGCACTGAATAGGCTATCTTTTTAAGCACAGTAATAATAATAAAACCCATGTAATTTATGTATGTTCTGTAGTAGCTCTACAGAAGCAATATAATAATATCAGATTGGTGGTGCGCATGTATAACCATTATCTCTTACTTTCTTGCAGGACCTGAACCCACCTCTTCTACCCCCTCCACCGCTGGCTGCTGCCATTATCACTCCTGCAGCATCTGGGGCAACATCTTCTACCGCTGGCCAGAGAACAGCTGGTGGACCCGCAGAGCAAGTTACCCACTTGAGGCCATCCACTCGTCCAAGCGTGTAAGTCTCAAAATCTTTACTTCCGTTCAGATCGGAGGACCAAAGCCTTTTCACTCTAAGATGGCACAGTGAAACATGGCTGCTCTTTAAATCGGTTGCGGGAGAGATGAGGTTGACACAAATGCTTTGGTCCTGTATGTTGGAAGATAGCCCAGTGCTTGGAGTTTTATGAATACTCACCTTTTTTGCCTACATATAAACATAAAGGGGTACAATTATGTACGCTTGAGCATTACTACTCTTCCTTGTGAGTCTTTAGAGAAACATAGTTCATACAAAAGCCTCTTTTCAACCATTATTATTGAATTTAATATGGTAACATAGCAGAGTACTGTTGGTTCTATAGCTGCTGATGAATCGTGACCCCCATGATTATGGCGTTATGGGGTAGACTGCCCCAGCACTATTCTTCGTATCACAGTAAACCATCCCATGTCAATTTGATACCCAGGGAGCAATCCCTGAGTTGCCCCCATTAGCACATCTTCTTTAGGTTAAGATCCCTCCATAGTTCATTGTAATGAAAGATTCCAGATGAGCACAAAATACTTTATGGCTGAATGGCCAACATCCTACGACGTGTGCATGAGTAAGATTAGTTGGAGCTGGGAATTTTTTTTGGAGTTCAGACAAAACACCTCTGACACATGGAATGAATTGAAAGTACCGTGCAAAATAAATCAGTGACAGCCCCTAATATTACTTCTTTGAAGCCAAAGCAAGGTACCGGATTTTAAGGTGGAACATAACTGTCTAGAAGATCAGATGCATTTAACATTGACTACATGTTATAAGGGTGTTAATGTACAATCAACACTTTGTTATATGAGACCTCGCTAAAATGTACTCTTCATCGTAAAGAAACCGTTCAGAGTCTGATTTTTTTTATATTTAAAATGGTGATAACATATAATCACGCAAGGCTCTGTATCCATGTGTTTGAATAGCATTACAAAGATACTATTGGGATGTCTCCTTTTTCCAGTTAGTCATTTGTTTCAGAGCGTGATAATCTGCCTCCAATAAGCGCAACATATTGAAGCGATATCCTCTTACAACCTGTCACGTGCCACGTCCCCCTAATTGCTGGCTTCTCTCTCGTTGGTTTCACTGATCCAGATGTGCAGTTGGAATTAAAGGTTTCCCAGTTACGCGCAGTGCCAGCGATTGATCAGCCAAGTAAATATTATCTTAAAACGTGGGCTGATGCCGACTCGCCGGCTTGATTTCATGGGAAGGGTCAGGCAAGAGCCTTATCCTGATTGGGTGAGAGCATTCGGAGTCCAGGTGGTTATCATTACAGATCATGGGAAGACTTCAAAGATCGCCCTGGAACAGAAACACTTGGGCTTACAGTATAAACCATTTGCAACCATGAAAATGTTTTCATTTAAACAAAAAAAGCGAGACTTATTGTGTCTGGAGTGTACCGTGCCAGACTATATATTTACTGATAAAAGACAAAATATGGTTATGGAGGCAATAACGTTTCCCAGCAAAGTATAGGAGTATCTGCACACAATGCTCATTGTGATTAATATGCATGGTCATAGCTGGGCAAATGCTCTTCTCATGGCGGATATCCTCAATGGGAACCCGTTTAAACTATAATGAAGGTAGGATTGGACATGCATTGTGTAGCATGCTAATCATCAGTACTAAATCATTATTGTCACCAGGCCATGGAGAAGTGAGTGTCACCAGGCATAGGGGTCTGCTTACTGGGATGGAGTGGTCTTACCTATGATTCTTCATCATCTCATACGTTGGTTTTTGGGTTTCATTCATTTAGTTCACAGATGGAATCTTACTGACTTTATTGCAAACCGTTTGCAATCCAGGTATCCAGTATCTGGCGTAATTAGTAAATGTAATTATTATTTAAGAATATAGAATCATTCACACTTGCTTTTTCTCTTTTTCAAAAATTAAAATGAATGACAATTTTATGGGCAGAACAGAACACAGCTAATAAATGAGATGGGAAAAGCAATGTTATGATATCACAGTGTTTGCTTTTGGAATCATAAGATTAGCTAATTGTAAGAAAACAAGGAATTGTAATGATTATTTGGTTAGAATTAGCTGGAATGAGCGTTTGCAGTGAATGAGCTCTACCAGTATCTCTGGTTTACACAGCTAGGAGATGAAAGTGTAATGCTATATACACAGAGGTAAATGTTTGGTGGGTCAAGAGGCTTGGTGGTTGCGGAGGGTAAAGCGTGCTTAGAAACCGATAAAATAGAACATATAAGGTGGCATAAGTTACATTTGTCAGAGACTGTACGGGGCCAGCTGTCGTGAGCCTTCAGTATGTTTGTGTGTAAATGTGATACGCCAGCTGTCGTGAGCCTTCAGTATGTATGGGAGATGTAGTCCTGCAGCAGCTGGAGGGCCGAGTTTGGAGATCCCTGTGATACGCGATGCACAGCTGGCCGCGCTTTACACATACACACATACATACTAACAGAAATAGAATATGCAGCAGTGCTGCGTAACTGAACTACGACTATAGTATACAAAGGGTACTCACGCACTTCTATCTATTCTTCTCAGGTATGTGGCAATCTATCCTTATTTCCCTCGAAAGGAGGATGAACTGGAACTACGGAAGGGTGAAATGTTTTTGGTCTTTGAAAGATGTCAAGATGGCTGGTTCAAAGGAACCTCCATGTACACAAGCAAAATCGGCGTGTTTCCTGGGAACTATGTGGCCCCAGTAACCAGGTGAGCAAAAGGCATTTGGGTTAAATCATAGAGAAGAACCCAATAAAGAACTGTAGGTGTCAGGTGTCACTAGCACGTGGTAGTCATTTGGCTAGTACATGTATAGGTACATTTTAGATTTCTCTTTAGATTTTCACTTTTTAACTATAAGACAGCACAGACTGAGCCATGACCTAAAAACTATAAAAGCGAGAGGTGACTATACAGATGGCCTTTGTGTATTTAGCTTTGGCCAATGTTTGCATTCCTCATGGTTGTGTGCAGTCAGAGATGTTAATAGATCCATAGATTATTGTAAACCCAGATTACAGGTTGCTCATATACAAATATACTTCCAAACAAAACAAAAATGCAATGTATTATCATTTGTTTTTATTATTTTGAAAGGGCCTTAACAGCTGGCACACAAGCAAAAGTGGCCATATCAACAGCAGGCAGCAGTGCACAGATAATGAGCATGGCTAGTCCTTCCCCTGCCGCAGGGCCCGGCCACAAACTTCAAGCAAATGGTGTGCATGTTAACTCCAACGGAGTGTCGCCCGCAATCAGTACCGGAGCCCACGTACAGACCAGCCCACAGTCCAAGGTCATGTTGCACATGAGTGGCCAAATGACGGTTAACCAAGCCCGGAACGCTGTCCGAACAGGTAAAATAACCAACAGCTGTGGCTTTTTCATGTATGTCTACTGGCAACTCCCAAAGTGTCCGGGCAGCGGCATTGAATAAAATAAAATAACCACGGGTTACGGTTGTTTAAAAAAGAAACCAACTGGGTGAGTGATGCATGCTGGTAAATCTTATGTTGTGACTAGTAATGGAATGGAACCTGGCGGCTCAGTCAGTGCCAAGAAAATTTGTTTGAATGAGGAGGCCATACCTTTTTCCAGGCTAGAATGAAAATGATGCCAGTTGGTTTTGGACACCTTTTGAATCTCCATAAAAGGCAACTTAAAGGGTTAATCTTTTTTTTTTTTTCAGTAGTTTTTTTAAGGGGGGGGGTATTTAACTAACCACATCCAAAGCAAGCTTTGACGCTGAATCTAAACCTATTGAGAGAAATTTCAGGATTCTTACTATGATTCTTTTGAAAATCAGGGCGTGTATAATAAAAATCTATAATGTTGATGATGATGATGTATAAATCTAATTGCCTTCCACATTAACATTGGCGTGGAATGGACTCTGCAGATGACATTAGAGGGGTGTTAGGCAGCTTTCAGAGGCAGGGACCAGAGGGCACACAGATCCCACCCGAAGGTCCAGCTGACGGCTTTGTGAAAACCCAAAGTGATCTCTTTTTCTTCTTCACCTGCTTTTCCTCCTTTTTGTTTACTTCTCTGCAACTGTAGAGGTCCTTTTATGACCACTGGTATAAACTAAAAAAATGTATTATTCAAAGTGAAATTGTCAAATCTGCTTTTACTGCTGGATTGGGAGCCTGAGCCGTACGAGAATTTCATTTCTAAGCCAGGTAGTACACATCTGTTCCAATGCGTTTCATTTATAGAACGCTTTATTACACGCCAAAGTACAAATTGATGAAATAGTAACGTACACATTTCTATATTTTTTTTTCCTTTTCCTAAATTCCTTGCAAGATCTGTCAGGGTGTACAAAATATCAGGTTTTACTCTTCCAGCAAATCTTTGAATGGTTATAATACCAAAGGTGAGGATAAAATCCGCAAACTAGGGCAATAAAAAAAGGCTAAGAAAACAGTGTTATTCTCTCATATGGTCATTTAAATTTATTACGTTCACTAGCTTTGCCCGAATGTGCCTCAGATACAGGCCCCTAATAACATAAAGGAAAAAAAAAAAATTCGATTTCTGGCGTGGGTCTGTAAAAACAAATTCAATTAGATTAGGCAGCTGCTGAAAATTCGGCTCCATGTGAACTGCATGAGTTTGCCTAAAAGGGGATATTTAAACTCCAACAAAGGCCCTATAGAGCATTTTATATCCGTTTAGGGGCCGATGACATTTTGTATCAGAATTTGAGAGTCTGGAGTGACTCTTGCTTGAATTCTTTGGCAGACGTAGAGCACGTCGCGATGGGAAAAACTACATTTCATTCATTCTCTTCTTAGAGCAGAATTTTTAACTTTTTATTTGCTTTATTACTTCCTGTTTGCCATTTTGGATTGTCATGTCATTTCTCGGCAACACTTCCTGTTCACCTACAGCAATGCACACAATGCTTTGTGATACATTTTGTTAATTCTGCTGCCATTGACAGCTATTAGTTTAACGGCCCTTCTACAGAACTAGGGTAGAGAGACTGGTACAGACAGAGGGGTAAATAAATTCCAAACGACTTTTCAGACGTTCCGGACCGTTCCGTTCATGCAAATACATTTAGCTTGATTGCGAGAATCAGGAAGTCCCAAACACCATCCCTAGAAGCGTTCTTAGTAATAGGGCAAGACCTACAGGTCTTAATGGTTCAATGAATAAAGATTTAACTATTTGCTTATTTATGACCACACAAAGTATTGCAGGTGTTGTTGTGCCCGTGAAATTGTTATATTTAGGGAACGTGGTTACCAAGTGTAATTCCTGGATGAAGTCTGAAAGGTGCTATCATAACAGGAGTATTGTTGGTTGTATGTCATTACAAAAAAACTCCCCTAACGAAATAATCAAATTTATGTATATAGGCATTTATTCCTCCCCAAGTGAGGACCCTGTATGGTGTTACTAATTATTTTATACAAGTATTGTGGTTTTCATTCCTGTCTCATATATTTGTTTGCAGCTGCTGCGCACAACCAAGAGCGACCCACGGCGGCCGTGACTCCCATCCAGGCTCAGAACTCCTCATGCCTTATCCCAGCCGGTGGTGTCCTCCCTCATCCAGTCGTACCTTCCCTGCAAATACCCCCTCAGCTTTCCAGCTCAGCTGCTTATGTCAACGCCGCCATGAACATTGGCAGAGCCAACATGCCAGCGGCTGCATCGTCGCTAAACTCATCCAGCACCGCTGCTGCCTCTGTAGAGGGAGATGGTAGCTGGAAGCCTGGCTGTGGAGCACCGGGTTCTTCTACAGCTCCTGATAATGGATCAGCATCATGTTCAGCGGCTGCTAGTAGGCAAGATAAAGACAGCAAGGTAGATACATTTTCAGCCCGTTACTGTGGCTGAGTGCTTTCTCATAAGCTGGCTGACATCATACTTCTAGTCATTTGTTGGTGGTCCTCGGCGTCATTGTGTCCACCAGACGTTTGGTTCCTGTTTAACGGGGAGATGTATACAACTTCAGTAAAGACAGATTATTTTTTTGCCATAATATTTGTTAACTCACATGGGTTCCTGCTTTGAAAATGTAAAACCATACCATTTTGTGATTGTTAGGACAGGAGATGAAAGGAACAAAAAATGCCTTTCCTGGCCTGCTTAACAAGCAAACAAATATTTTTGGACACTTATTCATGAACAGTTTCTGCGTGTTATAAAATATTTTGTGTAAGAGACATATCTATTTTCACCATAGTTTTCCACCAAACAAATGTCTTGTCCAAAAATAACTGTAGTCCGTATGTTTCCTTCCAATTTTCTATTTTAATACACCCCAGTCACGCTCCGAGCCAGCGGGTATTAAATAACGGTCTGCTTGATCCTAGTATCAAGTTCCTGCTTCATTGGGTCATTTCAACCTAAGCATTGCTTTCAGATACATTTGTATTTGGTTTTTTATAAAGGATGTTCTGCATCTAACATTAAATTGATCATTATCAGCCTGAGTTGCCCCAAAATATTCCTCTACCCGAAAATGCTTTTGTTGCAGAGAATGCTTTATTACTGGCAGGGGCCATTCATCTGTAATATTTGCTTATTTATTGAATCACAGCCAAATGATCCCGGCTGATCTTGGATTCCCAATATACATATAGTTTTGTGTTTTATTTAAACCTGAATGGACATATTTAAGAGCTGCACCTGTTTTGCATGTTACAGAAAGAGAAGAAAGGTTTGCTGAAGTTGCTGTCTGGAGCATCTACCAAAAGGAAACCCCGGGCTTCTCCACCGCACTCTCCAACTCAAGATCTGGAACCTGGGTCCTCGGAGGGAGCGCTTGAAGGCGCCGTAGGACCGGACATTCTCTCGGCCACAGCTAACGGCAGAGCAAACTCCTGCGTCGTGGACAGTGAACCGGTATCTGCCTCATCGCTGGCATCCGACAACCGCAAGACAAACATGGTGGATCCTAGTGTCCCTATAGCACCTCCACCTAGACAGCCATGCTCATCCCTGGGCCACGTACTCAATGATTCGCGACCTGTTGTTTGTGAAAGGTAATTTTATTATTATAATCATTTTATTATAATCTGTTTATTGGGTAAGTAATCAATATATGTGTATATATATAATTATATATATACACATACACGTCACTGCCTCTACGCACTTTCTTGATACAGATCAATATATTCTAATCTGCTGCCCAATTTGTGGTTTCTGTGTTATTGCCGATCCCACTGGTTCCTAAAGCATTAAATATTGACGTCCGTTTGCATTACAATTATTGCACCTTCCCATTTTAAAAATATATATTTCCATTACTCAAAATATATATTTTTTCTTGCATGAAATGTTTATATTTTTGTGGATCCATAAATGTGTCATAAATGTGTTTCGTGATAAGTTGAAATCATTTTTGGAGAACGCTGCTTCGAAGCATTAGTGTTTGTAGCAAGAGCGTGGGGTCTGCTGATTGGAACATCATGCGAGAAGAATTGGGTTCTGTGCAGGTCCCGCTAAGAAGCAAATGTTTGTGCTGAGTTGGCAGGGAACAGCCGAGTTTGTGAATGTGCCTCTGTAAGTAATGTAGTGAAAGGAAGCAGTCATAACATTCGCACATATTTATGTCCATTCCAATTTAGAGTTATTTTTCGGGCTAAAAGTAATTATTTCCGTGTTGATAAAAATGTGGGGTCTGTAAACAGACAACTTCCTGCTCTGCAAAGTCACAGCTGATATTTCAGGCCCAGATGTCAAAACCGCACAGGCCGATTAGTGTAAGTGGAACTCAAAGTGTCTTTGTGTATTTCCCGTTCCAGATACAGGGTCGTGGTATCGTACCCTCCCCAGAGTGACGCCGAACTGGAACTTAAAGAAGGGGACATAGTATTTGTGCACAAAAAGCGTGAAGACGGCTGGTTCAAAGGCACCCTTCAACGAAACGGCAAAACCGGATTGTTCCCTGGGAGCTTTGTGGAAAACGTTTAACCCTTCGATACCGAGCAGAGCACAAACATATCCGAGCTTTCCATGCAGCCGGTGGACACGTCTTAATCCTTTCAAAGTGCAAATGCACAATGGCACTGCTGGAGTCAAAGACCTCACGCTTCTAGCGACGAAACACATCCATTGTCCATTCGAGAAGAAATGCTTCTGGCTTAGAGAACTATCTGATTTTTTTCTGTATTTTTATTTGTCCATGTATTTTGTGCCTTGTACTGTTAAGTTTATAATTCTCGTCTCCAATAAGAAATAAAACTTTGTTTACAGGGCTTTTAGCTAATAATTTATTTGCTTCCTTTTGTATTGTACATGTTAATCCGTAAAAACCGTTTAAGTTCTAAATGTAACAAGTTTATTAATTTATGAGATGGCACCAAAAGAGAAGCTGGATTCTTTTCTCGTAAAGCAATGCAGGCAGTCTATTCCTCTCTGATGATTCTTTTAGTAATAATTGTTTGTGGGGGTTTCGTGTGGTCAGCGTCGTCTGTAGCAGAACGTTGTAAGATTGAACGTGGAGAACCAGGTAAAATGCTGTAATTGCCTGTTTGTCCATTTGCTATTTAGTTTTGCGTTTAATACCAGTAATACAAGCTATGAGTCAGGGTGCCGTTAATAGGCACGGCACGGCACAGTAAGCTCTGTGATCACCGCGGATGGAAGAATACATACAGTGCAGTCTGCTAATCATTATACGGTTTCGGGGCTTTAACCCTTTTGCAATTAACATAAACCAGTCCAGGTGGCATGTCAGCGATAGACTTTTTTAATCCAGTTTATGGAAATTACTAAAGGCTGAGAGGCGAGATGGTAAATCTCATCTGACGCCAGTAACGGTACAGGATAAACACACACGTGGTTATGGAAGTTGCCGAAGTGCTAAACTCAGGAGCTCTCAATAGCGGCTCAGAAGATATGAGACCACAGAAAGTGTCCAAAACAGCAACTGCTGCTAATCAGCTCTTAGTAAATTAAATCACTAACCAAGAGAAGCTGATACATTACATCTTACTCATATTATATCCTGTATGTACACACATACATGTAATACATACACACGAAAGGCAGAGATTCAGTACAGCTGTCACATTTATAACTATTGGCACGAGTTTGAGAAGATACAAGGTGGTAAAAATGACATCAATGATAGTTTTATATCAGTCTGATAATAACATATGTTAATAACAATACACGTGATTGGTATATGAAAATATTGACCAAGTCATATAAAATATTTCACGCTGCAAGATATCCTTGTGCTTTCTGATTTTCAAGCAAATGTATTGATGATGAAAGGAGTGGTCTTTATAAAAAAAATCTTTGTATAGCATCCAGTAGTCCTGTATACATTGGACATACACCAATGGTCATTCAATGTAGATGAATAATGCTGTGATGATGTTGAGAATAATGTCCCTTTTCTCCTTTTTTCGCCAGTAATTCTATTAGCACATATAAGTCGAGTTACCAGCACGATATGATTATGTATAATGATTTGTTAAAAGCAAACGGGGAAACTTTTCAGGGCAATACTTAACTATTTTGTATGTGATACATTAGACTTGGCTAAACGTGATTTGCATCTGCCTCAAATAAGGTTTCACAAGGAAGCTCTGGCTCTACATGGTTCTGTTGGACTCCGCTTCCCAGGATCCTTATGGATTAGCATGCTAGGTTCTCGACCCTGAGTCATTTAACAGGACTTTTCATTCTCGCTATAGCAAGCTGACTTATAGATATGTGTCCCGTTCTTCTGGATGCCTGAGCGTATCCTGTATAATGTATTATTTAATGGGGGAGGACACTGAACAAGTCCCACTGATTTAACTATACATGATACAGGGCCAGCAGAGTAATTTCTTGCAGCAGAGCCTGACTGGGGTTGGACCTTAATATATTGTGTATTGAAGGAGCTGAAATGCAACTCTTCTGCATCTTCAGATAGATACAGATATCACAAATGAAATTAAAAATAACGGCAAATAAAGAGACCGCTGTGCGATCAGCATAGCATTTCTGTAAGGACAGAAAATTTAGAAAACAAGCACAAAAAGTGAGTCAAAATTTCCATTATCTTTACGGCCCAATTCAACTCCATCTTGCCAAGTTTTAACTCCATTCATAAATACTCGTTTATTTTTAGATGTCGAGTTAGTATGTATTACGAAAAGCCTGATTTACCGGCTGAAAGATTTCACCCTAAAGAACTATAAGCCATCGCTTAGTAATGTAATGGCCGTTTTCCCTGAATTAAGGAAATCCGATAAATAATTATACCGCTGCAGATGTTCCCGTTATGCCGGCGATTTTATTTGAGGACACAAACAGGGTAATGGAGTAGATTATCCTAAATGGACCTGCAATGCAGTGTTCTGCCTCAAATTCAATATCGCGTAGTAAGCCTTGAAAGGATACTGAAAAAACATTTCTGTTATAATATCCAGCTGCAGTTGCTTAACGTACATGGATATATATGGTTTATAATCCATATGGTTTATGTTCAGACAAGGCATATGATCTGTCAATTGGCAGTTTGATTTTACTGGGGATGTACAGAAAACGAGCTGCAGATTGTGTGGGGTAAGAAATAAAACAAACCATGCAATTCCCCGTTACCCTTGTTATAGCGTCTCCTGCTAGCAATCAAGAATTGGCTTCAACGGAATGCCCTATTTACAAAAGATTAGTAATGCCTTTAACCATCCCGGTCATTGTCATCATTATGGAGCGGTTTCAGTCAATGTTCCCCTTTAAATTCCATGTAACTGTTATAATGCCATATATACCGTGCCATGCGTTGGGTATACATTTGCTGATCCCTTCCAACATGCGATCTGCTTTTGCAAGAAAGTTGCAATTTCAACTCGCCAGCTGCATTATGCATTTAGAAGGGTAAACCCTAATAAGTATCTCTTTGGTGGATCTCCTTTAACCTCTTAAGGACAATGGGCGGTCCCTAAACCCATTGAAAACAATGTATTTTGAGCCTGTAAATGTACGGGCTTTGTCATTAAGGGGTTAATGTATAGGTGTGACGAGTTTACTATACATTAAACTATAAATCGTACAGGCCAAACCAAGTTATTATTCCAGGAGAAACTCGCCAAGGTTGTTACTATAATGCATAGTAAAGTTGGTGATCTGAGCCTGCAACTCCCTTTCCAACTTCTGCTTTAGTGAATAATCCCCACGGTGATCTAAATGATTTCCAGGTTTATTTACAAAGTTGTGGTTTCAGCTCATTAACCTAACTTTCCATTATTAAAGGCCAATCTCCCCTAGATGTAGTGCAGAGCTGGCCCATACAGTGGTGCGGTTTAATGACTAATTAACTATGCATTATACAGGGCCACTTTAGACCTGCTTGCATGAAAACAGTTAGTGTTTCACAGTTTAGTGAATCTGTAATGTATGCGGTATCTTTCCTCTTATGTCATGGATATCGCTGCCCTATGTATCTTCCTACATAGGAACTATGGATCTACAGTCACTGGTGTTATTACTGTTACTGCTCACAATCTTGCGGCCAATTTAATTTCATTCTTCAGCCATATATAGCGCTTTTATCATTTATTCATCATGGTGACCTCCAGTTAAAATCCTGTGCAGAATAACTAGAAAAATAATATTATTGGAACAGTTACTAGACCATTATAACGCAAGTAAAGCTTGATTTGTCAAATGAAAATGTGTAAAATATAACATTCCGATAATAAGCTCTTTGGTACCTCGATCCCTTACATCATATCGTAACGCATTGCGAAATATGGCAGCCATTTGTTTCACACTTTTTTCTCCTTATAGCTAGATTAGGCCCCGATTCAGGGAAAAAAAGGATGAATTATGACGTTATTGGTCTCTGTTTTCCGGTTTAATTTACATATACTAGTTCAGCATGTCTGCTGCTTTAGATGGAATTATGGGTAATTTGCCAAGTCGCATGGGCTGGCTCCGCTAAATGGTTCAAACCATAAAATGCCTTTAAAAACACAGAGGTTTATAAAATGTTGGGTTTTTTTAATGGTATTTGGTAATTTGGGGTATTTGTTTAATATTGCTATGTGTCTGAAATCTGTATAATTTGTTACTCTCGTTTTGATGTAACTTTCCCTTTCCGTAGAATACTTGAATATTAATGTAAATATACAGGATTTGTGAAAAAGAAAATCTGAGTATGAAGCTGGCTTCAGCTTTCACTGACCTTAGTGCTTAAGAACTGTAGTGTTACGCACGGATGTTAGGCTTGCAGGGCTGCAGTTACCGTGTCAAGAAGATATTAATAATCCGCTAACAGGAGCCTACAAAGAAAATTGCCATCTTAGGTTCATAAAACGCGCAAGACATTTCATGCAACGGAAATTTAAAAAATGTGGTTTTGATTAGAAATCGTGTAGTTTTTTTTACGCTATTTTAATGTTTTTCAGAAGACTAGATCAATGTTTTGTAACATGAACTTGTTGCGCAGCAGTACAACATTTATAAACGATTAACTTTTTTCATCAAAAATAAAATAGCTTTAAAAAATGTTTTGTGTTTTTTTTGGGGTTTTTTTTAAGGATTTTCCTGCTGGTATTAACAGTGATAATTTGAATAAATATTTAGAATCTGGGTGAGGAAATGATTCTTACGCACGCTGGGCTTATTCACTTGTCGTAGGTGAATAAGATATTAGACGGTTTTATTTTACAGACTTAATTTTGAAGGGCCAAGATTTGTAAATAAATGGGTATTAATGTTTGGTCCCACGGATAGTCCAAAGAAATTTGTGATACCAACATTAATACAGAACATGTAGGGCCGTTCTTCAGATGTAAAGGGACCCCTGAGGTCATGTAAGCCTATGTGACGTTACAGTCTACTCTCTAAACTTTTGTCCACTTAAACTTATCACAGACTTCTTTGGACGTAATCCCAAATTGAATTATTGATGTAGAATTAGAGGGGCGCTCCAGCCATAATATGCACTGTAATACATATGGGAGGTCCCTTTAAACTTCCATACTGCCCCTTTTGCAAATGAAGGGGGATTCTGCATTTGCCCCCCCAACTACTTTCCATGCAGGAGTTTTACTTTTTTTTTTTTTTTATGTCTTCCATGTCAATTTATTGTTCGAGGGGCTCCGTGTGACGCTGGAGTGTCCCTTTAATCGGAAATCTTTTATAAAACCTGCAATATTGTTTGATTAGTTGATTTGTTAACCCAACATCAGAGGCATCTTTTTTTTCTGTCCCTTAATGCCATCAAGTCATTCCGCTCATCGTCCTCCGAGTGAGAACGTTAGGGACGTTGGAGATGTAGGAAGAGATTATTACTCTTAACTATGGTATTTTTCCCACATCTGTACAATATTTGATGGTCTATTGATTAATAAAACAAGGCTTTTTAAGCGGGAGGCATATTAACCGCATACACTGTAAGTAGACAAGTACTTGAGTATATAATTACCGGACACGTTCCATTTAAGAAGGAAGACACAGATTATGGACGATGTCTTAGAGTAAACATTTTAATATACGTGCTTTGCTTTTCCGTCATGTCTGAAATCCAGATGTTTTTCTTGGCTGTTCCAACATACGTGAGGACAATGATAATAAAACTTAAGTGACTGTATATTTAGCCCTGACAGAGAAAAGATGATGAATCCTGGAATAAAGAATGGCCGAAGCCTTCTCCTCACAATGTTATTTCTAGATTCCAATCTAGATTGTGTATTTATACATTTTTTTTAACTACAGTCTGAATCATAGTAAACATAAAATTAAGTGACGTTCCTAATTTTAGCAACCCAATTTGGGTATTTTTCAAGCAATTGCCCCTCCAGAAACAATTACCCTAAGAGCAATTGGATCCGATTTATTTCAGGAGTAACTAAATCACTGTGTCCAGTAAATAAGAAAATCCAGTCTGATGCTTGTAGTACGTATTCAGCCACCATATTGCATGTGTTTATGTTGTCTCTTCTTCGTGTCTCTCTTCCCGCCTGGTATTTGTTGTGTAGGAGATGTGTTTGGCATCTCCGCGCATGTCATATACTCTCTCCAGTCAGCTGCAGCGCTAGCTCGGAGAATGCCTAGGAGGGGGTCTGTTGACATCCCTGTGTGATGCATGAAATGCACTGCCATTTATTTCAATGTAAGCGCTTCCCTGCCACCGACAAGCAGCCAATCAGTGCCAGGAATCGCCAGACTATTTAGAAGGAGGGCAGCTGCAGGTGCAGGGCTGCAGATTCGAGATCAGGTGAGTGCTTTAATATGCATTCTTCCTTTGAGTGACTTTCATGTACTGCCTTATTATGTGCAAAACAGAAGCAACAATGCATGTAACGGCATGTCAGATTCTATTAACTTCTGGACTTACAACCAGTTGGCTTGTGGCTAATATCTAATGATCTTATTTTTTTTTATATCTGACATTTATGGTTTCTTGAGATTAAAACGATGTACATTATGGTGCCAGGCATATTTAATTTGTGCAGTGATTTTTTTTCTAAACATTGTTTCTTGAATAAATATGGTTATTTTTCTCAAAAAAATGACTGTTCTGTTACATACAAGTGATTACTTTGCCCGTAAATCCAGTGATTTGCACCTTTAACCTCTGGATAAGAGGCAGAAGATCAGAGCACAGACCTGATGCAAACAGCTGCCATGGAGTTTGTAAAGTATAATTATTGTAACCAGCTTTCCCGGCTCGGGGATTGCTTCGCACAGCTGTACATGGTCTATGTGGGTGGAGAACAGCTGGAGGATGTGCGGGAGCAAAAGAAATTACCCCACATGACCTGGATCCCGAAACCGCAAGAGCATGCGCTTTTTCATTTACCAGTTAACTGTACGCATAGTGTGAATACTCTATATTAATAGGGCTTAGTCTGCTGATTAATCCACATTTGTAGTTTACTATGAATTTTTGGTTGTTTATAAAATGTTGTACCTTTCCTACTTCACCGGAAAGGTACTTGTGGATTAAACCCCCATCAGGGCAAAAGCTACAACTCTTTTATGGACAGGCATTTTAGTTACATTTGTCTCTAACACGACCTCGAAGTGGAAATCATTTTGTATCTCTCTCATACCCCCAATATTTGGTATATTTGGTGCCATGCAGGAACTCCATTCATTCTATAGCTTCCTATAGAAGATCAGAGGATGTCCAGTCAGTAGCGTTCCTAGCGGGGGGCGGGGGGGGCGGTCCGCACCGGGT